>ML778194.1:29252-52328 GCA_009831015.1 Picea engelmannii | reverse complement strand
AGCTATGAAAACTGTTATTGTAGGCAAACTCTACCAAAGGTAGGTACTTCTCCCACTGGGTTTGATTATCCATGACATACATCCTGAGCATGTCTTCCATGACTTGATTTACTCTCTCAGTTTTCCCATCTGTTTTAGGATGACAAGTTGTGCTTAAGTTCAACTGGGTCCCCAACGTTGACTGCAAACTTGTCCAAAACCTAGAAGTGAATCTGGAGTCCCTATCTGAAATGATCTTCTTAGGTATCTCGTGCAAACGGATAACCTCATTTACAAACACACGTGTCACATCAGTGACATCGTAAGTGTCTCTAACCGGAATAAAATGAGCACTCTTGGTTAACTTATCCACTATCACAAGAATGGCATTGTGTCTATGAGATGTGAGAGGCAACCCCACAACAAAATCCATAGAGATGACTTCCCACTTGGAAATAGGAACATCATGTGGTTGTAGGAGGCCTGCCAGGTGATGGTGGTCGGCTTTCACTTGCTGACACTCTAGGCATTTGGCGATGAAATGGACTACATCACACTTCATGCCTACCCAGAAGAAGAGCTTCCTCATGTATGCATACATCTTCTTCACACCCAGATGCGCACAATAAAGTGATCCATGGGCTTCCTTCAGTATGATGCTTCGAATATCCCCATTCTCAGGGATGTACATCCTTCCTCGATATATTAACAGTCCATCTGCTTCCAGACTATATCCTTCATACTTTGGATCTAATCACCTCCCACTCTGGAGGTTTGAAGTAACGTTTAAATACCAATTGTCTCCTTGGGGTTATGTCAAAACATGTTCCCTCAAATTTACTTTTAAGGGTATCAAGGAGAAGATACATGGTCTCCTACTCAAGGCATCTACGACCACATTTTTTTTTCCCTTGATGTACAAAATACCAAAATCGTACTCACTCATAAACTCACTCCCTCGTCTTTGCCTGACATTCAGATCCCTTTGAGTGAAGAGATTTTTTAAACTTTGATGGTCCATTTTGAGCTCAAAGTTTCTCCCTACAAGATAGTGCCTCCAAGGTTTCAGAGCTAGCATTACAGCTGCCAACTCTAAATCATGAGTTGCGTATAGCTCTTCATGTTTCTTCAACTTTCTTGATGCACAAGCTATCACTCCTCCTTTCTGCATTAGCACGACCCCCAACCCTTTCTTTGAGGCATCCGTGCAGATAGTGAAATACTTTTCCATATCCAACACTTGTAGAATTGGTGCACTAGTTAGTAACCTCTTAAGCTTGATGAATGCACTACACATTCTTCTATCCATTCATACCTAACCCCCTTGCACTGCAAAGTGGTGATGGGTTTCACTATTTTGGAGAATCCTTCCATAAATCTCTGATAATAACCTGCTAGCCCCATGAAGCTTCTCACCTCATGGGAATTTTTCAGCACTGGCCACTCCATAATGTCCTTTACCATTTCTGGGTCCACAGAGATTGCTTCGCTAGAAATGATATGAACTAAATAGTGAATCCCTTTCTGGAAGAAGGAACACTTTGACAACTTCCCATACAATTTTTTCTCTCTAAGGCAGGACAACACTACTCGTAAGTGTTCCTCATGTTCTCTTTCATTCTTGGAATAGATGAGGATGTCATCTAGAAAGACTTGTAAAAATTGATCTAAGTACTTCCAGAATATGTCGTTCTTGAGGCTCATGAATACTGTTGGCGCATTGGTCAATCCAAAAGGTACTACGATGAACTCGTAATGTCCAAACCGAGTTCGAAAGGCAGTTTTTGGGATATCGCCTTCCTTAATTCTTAACTAATGATACCTTGATTGTAGATCGATCTATGAGAATACCGCTACTCCTTTCATCTGATCGAAGAGGTCATCTATTCACGACATTGGGTACCTATTTTTCACTATAGCATGATTCAAGTCCTTGTAGTCTATACACATTCATAAGGATCCATCCTTCTTCTTTACAAAAATTACTGGTGCACCCCAAGGTGAGACACTAGGTCTTATTATCCCTGAGTCTAACAACTCCTTCAACTACATTTGCAACTCACAAATTTCTAGCATTGTCATCTGATTCGGGGTCTTGGAAATTGGTTCTACACTAGGTTCTAGCTCAATAGTAAAATCAAGATCCCTCTCAAGAGGTAAACCTGGTAACTTGTTCGGAAAAACATCCTTAAATTATGACAATACCGGGTACTGATCCAATGAGGGTCCATTCCTTTCATTCACTACCTCTACTACATAAAGTCAACACCCTTGCCTCAAGCATCACTTAACCTTCATAGTTGAGATAAAGCGTAATGACGCTTTTATCCGTACACCCTGGATCTCTACTGGCCTTCCTTTGTCGTCTACACAAAGAACCCTTTTTGTGAAACAATCTACCAATGCTCAATGAGCTTCTAACCAATCCATTCCAATGATTAGGTCATTGGCCCCGAGAGCAGTGACATATACCTTCAACCTGGTAGTACACACTCCTAGGTTTACTATACAATTATCAACACTAGGTCCTACCACTTGGTTTTCCCCCGAAGCCATCTTGACTTGTTTAAAGTCATCATGCTCGTAGGCTACCAACCCACTCTTTTCTAATGAAAATGGTGAAATGAAACTATCTGTCACACCAAAATCAAATAAAATCTTAACATTGATATGATTTAGCATACCTGGTGACTCCACCATCGTGGATTGATGCTCGACCTGGCGATTATTAACTGCTGCATAAATTTGGTGGCTGCTACTTTCTCTTCCCATTGGGGCCTTTCCTTCTCTATGCACCAATCCTAATTGTAACTATGGGCAGTCACGCTGGTAATGGGGTCCTCCACATCCCCAACAGGTAACATAGGATTGAATCTGTGCATTGTTCTGTGACTGTCTCTGAAACAAGTTCCTTCCCTTGGAACCCCTGTCCCTACTAGCTGCTCCCTAAGATGGCCATGGACCTGTCTGCGTCGTTAACAATGAACGAGATGCTGCACTCACTTCCATTGAAATCCCTGCAACTACTGTCCTTGGCGCGACTCTGTTACCATATGGAGGTGGCCTTGAGCGCCCTCCCCTGGGAAATGTCCTAGGGGCCTTCCTGACAAATCCAAGACAATGTGGAAAGGTTGACTTCATACCTCCATTCAAGTTCATGTATTCTTCCACATAACACACATTTTCCATAGCTTTCACTACTGAAGACGGTTTCCACATCTGCACCATAGATCTGATCTTAGGGTTCAATCCATAGACGAAGTGGTCTACCTGTCGTTGTTCATTATCCATATATGAAACATATTTGACCAATTCCATAAATCTGATCTCATATTCTTCTACAGATCTATTTCACTATGCTAAGGCATGAAACGCCCCTACCTGTTGTTCCTCATAGTAAGCTGGCAAATATTTCCTTCAAAACCTCTCCTCGAAAAGTTCCCAAGATACTGTGTCTGGGGTAAGATGCAGTTGTCTTTCCAGGTTACCCCACCAGTTCAAGGCGCTATCTCTTAACTGAAAAATTGTTATCTTCACCTTTGAGTTGGATGCATAGTCCCTTAAGGAAAAACACCTTGTCATACCTTCCAACCATGCTTCTGCGCATTCATTGGCGCGACCCTCGGCAAACTCTGAAAGTTTGATCTTCTGCAATTCTTGAGTGATGTCTTCAGGTGGAGGTCCTCCCCCTGAATCCCTTGACACTTCTAGATTACCCATTCCAGACAGTGGGGATTCCACTTCCATCCCTCCTGGTTGTCTCCCCTTTAAAGTCTCATTTATGGCCTCCAACGAGCGTAATATAAGAGCTAGTTCGGGCGATGGTGGTTGTTAGCGTCGGAAGTCACTCCTGGATTTCTTGCAAGAGAAGAGCCCGACACCCATCAGTTTAATGTCACGATAGTTTTTTATAGATGATCAGATGGGTAGAGACTCGAGTAAATATCACTCTAACTCAGGTACTGGGTCTGGTGTGTAAAGAACAAAGGAGGTCTTGATCTAACTTCAGCCAGTGAGTTGATTAAAAGATGAGCAGGTGGAAGACTTGGTAAGGGAGGTGAACAAACAACTTTAGGCGAAAGGCTTCCAGCGGTTTGTAGAGGAAAGACTCTGAATGTAATATCATCTTAGTTCAGGGTCTCAAGAAACTGAAAGGGGACTTGACTGGATCTTCCAACTCCAAGTCACTCAGCGCTGGGAAAATCACAAGAACTGATTAGAAACAACGTAACTGCTACAGTGATCCAATCCAACATCATTCTATAACAGCTACAACTCAACTGGATCCTCCAATTCCGAGCTATTCTAACACAGTGTAAACAAAGATGTGAAGTAAACTGGCATTCATAAGGCAAGAAGTCTCAAAAGTCCATGCATAACCAGAATAACAGTGCTTCATTCAAACTTTAAAACCGAGAGCTCTGCTCAACCATCGATGCCTCAAACATTACAAAGACTGAGTCTATATACTCAGAAAAATTCACCTCACAGAGGTGTGCCCAGTCACCCAAGGCTTGATGTCTCTTCAGTCAAACTCGTACTGATATCTTTCTTTAAGTTGCATCTTAACTACGCATGGCTCCTGTAAGGAGGGTAGCTGAGCCATTAAGTGTTGGGCTAGCATGCGCAGACTTCTCTGTCGAGTTGAGGACTTTGGCATGGCGTCTTTGAGAAAATCGATACACAGGACTTCTTCAGGCAGACGGCTTGCCAGACCCTCCATCCCCTCACTTAATGAATGAAATGAGGTTTCAACAACCCGCTCTTGTCATCATTTATTCCAGGAGAAAAATAGTATGGAGATCGGATCCGATGGCGCTTGGAGACCACGACAATCCTCCCTGTAAATGAACTCGGTGCTTCGACCTTCTTTACACAGATCCTCTCTTTTTCCAAGTAACCACAGACTGTGACCACGTGCCTACTCCCATGTCATTTTTCGGCGTTTGCGAATATGAAGGAGCTGATCCTTGCTGATCGAAATCGCGATGAGCGATATGCCGAGATGGCTCAATCTGGTGCCATGCATCGCTTTGAGATCTGATGGTATTGAACTCAGCTGACGCTGTTGTGGGCCCAGGTCTAGTACTTTCCTGGCATCTCGCGCATTGGAACATAACGGAGCTTCCTTTTGTTCCTTAGAGTCGCGATGGGAGAAACACTGAGATGGCTCAGTTTGCCACTAGGTGTCCCCTTTGAATGGACGACTGAAAATGCTTCGTGACGTCGTGGGCCCCAGCTTCGGCTCTTTTGGTGCTATCGAGGTTTGTGGTTTCATGATTTTCAAAGACGTAAAACATTCACCTCACGAAATCCCGAATGTCGAAACGCCGACGTGGCCAGACCTCGCGCCACGCATCCTTTAGGATGAGCGATTATCATCCATTCCTGAACATGATATGGGCGCTATCTAATGCGTTAACCTTGGTGCAGCTTTGCCAATCGCGATTTCCTGCCCACCGCTGATCTGATTCCCTGGATGCATCCTGAACGTTGAAATCAGAGCGCTCGCTCGCTTGACTTGGGCCCGAAACGGATTTCTTCTGTGTACTGCGCTTGGGCACTTATCACGCAATCCTGCAGACCTGTGTACCTTTGTGCCCTGATACCACAATTCTTTCTAACATTAGGCTCCATGGGGGATAGATTCGTCCCCACGATGCTCTTAGAACTTATTTGCAGTTCCAGTGCCTTGTTGTTGGGATATGGAGTCACTTACTAAGCCGAAACAATAAAGGGAAAAACAAAGAACAAAAAAGGCAATATTTACAAAACATAGGAGCCACTGAAGGCTCAGACAAAATATATTTTAAGAAAATTCCCATTTACTGGGCTACTGAAAACTCCTTCACCCTCCAAATCCTGGAACCTGTACGTGTTATTTGAGAAAGTCTCAGAGATATTGAAAGGCCCAACCCACAGGGCTTCAAATTTACCATGTTTTCCCTTGTCTTGTTTAGGAGCATCCCATTTCAGCACCAGGTCTCCTGTCTAGAACCGCTCCTTCTTGGCCTTCTTATCGAAAACATGCTTGATCCTCTGTTGATGGTCCTGAATTCTGTCCACTATCTTCTCCCTAGATTTTTGGACTTCCACTAGCCGATGAATCCTTCTAATCATGTCATCAGGTTCCTCCTGATGATCCTGGAGGAATTTCTCTACAGGGATGGCAAACTGAGAGGGGAAAGTAGCCTCCACTCCATAGACTAATTGGAAAGGAGAGACGCCGATAGATCTCTTCGTGGTCGCTCGGTCGGCCCATAGAGAAAATTTTAATTTGGAATGCCAGGCCTTCTTGTTGTCTTCCAACAGCCTTTTGATGATCCGTATCAGGCTTTTGTTGGAGGATTCTGCTAAACCGTTACCCTGTGGATAATATGGAGTGGAGTGAATCAGCTTGATTCTGAACTGCTTGTAGAACTTGGCCAACGGCTCGGACCCAAAAGTGGATGCATTATCAGTGACAATCTTATTTGGGCAGTCGAACCTTGTGATGAGGTCCTCCAAGAATCCAATGATTACCTTGTGGGAAGCATTCCTGGTGGGGATAGCTTTAATCCACTTGGTAAAGAAATATGTAGCAATCAGGATCCACCTGTGCTACCCACTGGAAGCAGGGTGAATTTCTCCAATGAAATCTAGGCCCCACTACTGGAAAGGTCCTGAAACCACCACTGGATTTAACGACAGAGACTTGAGCTATTGCTTTCCTGCAAATTTTTGACATTTGATGCAGGCTCTGACCCCTTTGTAGACATCAGTGAACACGCTAGGCTAGTAGTATCTAGCTCTGAGAATTTTGTGGGTTGTGTCTTTCCAGAAATGGTGCCCTCCACACAGGCCGCTATGAAATTCAGCCACGATCATTTCAGACTCTTGTGGACTCATGCATTTTAAAAGCACCCCCAGGGGGTATTTCTAATATAACATTTGATCAATCAGGTAGTATCTGACTGCCTTGAGCTTCAGAGCTCTTTCTTTGCTTCTTTGCAGGCTGTCTAGAGGCCGCAGCTCCTGCAAAAAGTATATGACATCTTTATACCAAGGACATTGAGCCAATGGGGGCTCCCTTTGATGGTCTATGTCAAACAGTTGATTCTGCTGAATACCTGAGCATTCGTTGATGAAACTTATCTCCAAAGCTTGGCAGTTTGCTTCAGCCAACAACTTGTCTAAACCTTAACCTTTGATCAATTTGGTGGGTCTTATTTCCAGGTCGAATTCCAGAATTTTGGCTATCCATTTACTCCTTCTCCTGTCTATGTCAGGCTGAATAAGAATGTCTTTAATAGCAGTCAAGGGGACATAGGCGATGATCTTTGACTGCAGGACGTAGGTTCTAAAATCTTTGAGAGCTTTTACTAGAGCATAAGCCTGCTTCTCCATGGTGTCATACCTGACTTCGACATCCCTCAATGCTCGGCTGAAATAAGAAATAGGTTGTTCTAGCCCAATGTTATTTGTCTGTAATAGAACAACAACTACTGTGTCAGGGGAGGCAAAGGAGAAAATAAGGAAATATTTTGAGTAGTCGGGACTGATAAGCATAGGAGCTTCAGTCAGGGCCTTCTTGATTTTCTCAAAGGAATGTCGCGATTGAGGGGTCCACCTTACTTCATTTCCTTTCTTCAACATGGTTGTTATAAGCTTTACCTCCTCAGCAAAGTTAGGCACAAACCTCCTTAGAAAATTAATTTTACCTAAGAAAGATTGGACCTCCTTCTTGGATCTCGGGATCGATAAGGCTTGTATCGCCTCAACTCTGCTAGGGTCAATTCTGACTCCTTCCGCTGATACTATGTGGCCTAGTAACTTTCCCTCCTGCATGGTGAATAAAGATTTCTTGGGGTTTAATGAAATGCCAAACTTTCTGCATTTCAAGAAAACTTTCCTGAGATGATGATGGTGTTCTTTATCAGATTTTGAAAACACTGTGATGTCATCCAGATAAACGACCAAAAATTTATCCTTTTCCCAAACGAAAGCTATGTCCATGGCATGCTGGAACGTCGCCCCTGCATTCATTAGTCCAAATGGCATCTTGGCATACATGAATGTGCCCCATGGAGTGGTAAATGTCATTTTTTCCCTATCCTCAGGTAGAACTGAGACCTGATTGTAACCAGAGAAACCATCAATCATGGATATCCTGGAAGCTCCTGTTACCCTTTACAGTATATTTTCCATCTTTGGTAAGGGGTAGTTATCCTTTCGTGAGCTCCTGTTCATGTTTCTGAAGTCCACACAGAGTCGTATCTCTCCATTCTTTTTCCTTACTGGCACCAAGTTGGCCACCCACTCTGAATATCTCAGTGGTACAATGATCTGAGCTTGAAACAGCTTCTTCACTTCCCTCTCTATGATAGGCAGCAACATGGGATTGATCTATCTTAGCTTCTGCCTGAATGGCTTTGCCTCCTCCTTTAATGGGATTTTATGCTCCATGACAGAGGTTTCATAGGTTTTGAGGTCTTTGTAGGTCCAGGTAAACACATCAGCAAATTTCCCCAAAAGTCCAATGTATTCGGACCTCTACTCCTCTGTCAGACTCCTTGACAATTTGACAAACTTGGGCTCACTCTCGCTCCCAATGTTGCACTGAATAGTACCAGTGTCATCCTCCGAGGTCCCTCCCTTTAATCACACATCATTTCTATCAAAAATCATTTCCAAAGGAACCAATCCCCTTGGAATATGATTGTTGGGCAGCTGCACAATGTTACGCTCTGCAATCCTATTCAAAATATTACCCCCACCAAGCTTTTCTTCAGATACAGAGTCTTGGTCGATATGCATCTCTAAAAAATTCTTCGACAGTCTCCAAGAACTTTTTTATCTCGAGATCATCCTCGAATACCTTCCAATCTTTGACGTTGTCAGGTATGGAGGGTCTGTATTTTACGTCCACGTCATATCTGAATTTAGGTGGCAAGGGTACTTTGAAATTACTTGCTGATGTAGCCAAAGAATCTGCCATTGTTTTGTCCTCCCTTGGGATGAAAGAAATGTTAAATGCTGAGAAGAAACTATCAACTAGGTCCCACACCTCATTTCCGTAGCTTCTGAGTCGAGGGTGCTTAGCCTGATAAGCATTTCCGATCTATTGGACCACCAACTCTGCATCACCAAACACTGCTACTTCTTGAATTCCCATTTCCCTCGCAGCTCTTAATCCCAGAACAAGTGCCTCATACTATGCCACATTGTTGGTAGCTTCAAATTCTAATTTGTAAGACAAAGATATGGTTTCCTGAGCAAGTGATGCAAAAACCACCCGAGCTCCAGTGCCTTCCCTGGAAGAGGCTCCATCAAAGAATAGTTTCCAGACGGGGGTGATGGAGGGAGGAAGTTTAGGGGGAATGGTGGGCTGCTTTCTGAGTTTGAGAGGAGGCTCAGGGGCATGGGTGGGTTGTAGTAAACTGGAGCCTAAATTAGTGTCCACAAAAAATATGGGATGGTTTGTAGGGTTGGCTTCATCACTGATTATATAGGCCAATTGGGCTTCTCTGTATAGCCTTCTATGCTCTCCTCCAAACACTGGGATAGTAGCGTATGTGAGGTCCATTTCCAAGGTTCCCCCCAGTATTTTTATCCAAGATCTTGATAACATCATACCAAACTTGGGGGGGACATCGACCACTACAATATCCATGACCACACTTTTCATGGCCAGCTGAAACAAGGTCACGACCAGGCCTTTGATGACTCCTAGACACTGAACGTTTCGAGAGTCAAAGGAATAGAGGTCATGATAAGGTCGGGTGACTTATAGCCCTAACTCTTCCATGACAGTTTTGGGCATAAGGTTGTGAGAAGCCCCCGAATCCATCAAACAGTTGTGTAGTACCTTGTCATGTATGTTCAAGGAAGTGTAGAACGGGGGGATGAGTCATTTCTGTCTTCTACCATAGGGCCTAGAATAACTGCAGGCTTTTCATCTTGTAGATTGATGGAGTCTGAGGGAAGGCTTGAGACTTCAGACTGTATAAGCTCAGAGAAATGTTTCTTGAACCCTTCATGTTTAATCAATTCTGTCAGGGGCACAGGGATTCTAATCTTTTGAATCTCATGCTCGAAATTAAAAGAAGATGTAAGCTTGGGAATTTCTCTTATTTTGGGAGAATGGCTCTAGATAATGGGAGAGATGGGTTGGGTATTATTACCTATGCTATTGTTTACTACTTCATTAGCAGTCTTCTCTGTTCTGATGAGCTGCTTAGGGACATCAGGCGTTACTTCCTTCTTCGGGGACCTTAGGTCATACCTTCCTTGGCGGCCACTAGTCTTGCTTTCCTTGCTTAGCTCATTTAGTTGACTGTCCATGAGAGAGTCCTCATATGCCAATTGAGTGAGATGAGGAAAAGGAGGAGTGTCCCTGAAGAAATGTATTTCAGGCTCCAGTTCATCTGCTTCCCCTTCTTCCCCCTCAGCCACAAAATTGTTTTGGAAAGGGGTCTGAATCTTCTGGTCCTCTCTGTCTCTTCCCCTCTCTCTTTGCACATTCGGGGGAGTAAAATTGTTTGGATTCCTGAAACATACTTTGTTTTCGGCGTTCTGAGGGCCCTTGTATGATTTCCTCGCCTCGACCTTCATCCTGTCCATCTCTGCAGATAGAGACTTCAGCATCTTGGTTAGTTCATCCACCTGAGGGTGGGGCATCGATGATCCAGAAGTTGAGGTTTCTGACCTTCCATTTCTTTTGTCTATGTCAGCCTTGTTCCTCAGTCTGTTAGCTGCTAATACATTGGATTCTAATTCTATGGCTTCATCTTGCATTTGAGCTAAGGTGGTGGCTCTTCTTTCTCTTAATAAGAGATAGAAATCGGGGTCAAACGCACTAGCATAAGAAATTTTGGCTGATGCTTCTGAGGGCTTTATTTCAGCAAGAATCTTGTTATACATCTTATTGAATCTTTTGGAGAAGTCGGAGACAAACTCTCCTTCCATATTCTTCAGAGACCCGAACTCTATAATGTAATACATGAAATCTTTCCGATCTCCCCACTGCCTCAGGAAAGCACTATCTAGAGCTTCAATCCTAGCAATAGATCCTGGGGCCAATCCTCTGAACCATTTCCTCACCTCGCCATCCAGGCTCTGGACAAAGACTCTCATCCAAACATCTTCATTTTCAATGTTGAGGTTGTCTGCATAACTGTAGAAAGCAGCTAGGTGCTCTTCAGCAGTTATGTCTCCTTCCCTAGTGAACTTGGGCATATACTTCAAGTAGTCTCCGGCAGGAGAGGATTCATAGGATGGGGTAGGATTAAGGGAGCATATCTGGCAACAACTATGGCATCCATTATATTCAGAGGGGGATTAGCACTAGCCATAGGAATATTAGGTGAAGGAGAGCTTGGAGGAGAAGGAGTTCGCAAAGGGGCTACTGGGAATGAGTCACGAAGTTGAGTGGGAAACAAGAGAGGATTTAAGGAGAAGGCTAACAAGCTCAAGTTAGCAGGTGCTCCTCTTTGTGCAGGAGTGGGAAAATCTTCTGTAGTCCTAACTCTATGCCAAGGTACAGCTTCAGAGGAGAGGGGAGTGACAAGTATTTCTCCCTCCAATCCTAGACCAGGAGGGGAAAACTCAGTAGGAACACTCCAAAAATTCAAGAAACGGGAAACCTCTGAAGGAGGTCTATTAAGAAACTGAGGAGGAGAAAATGGAGTTCTTACAGAAGGAGATAGCGGATTACCTGTTTCGGCGGTGGAAGCTTTTTCTTCAGGGGCCTTTCCTTTTCTGAGAACCACCTCTGGATCAGTTTCAGGTGTAGCTAGGGGCAACTGTGGATGAGACCGTGTGTGTCTGCCTATGAAAGCCACAATTAATAGAGCAGGTTTTCCCCAGTGGAGTCGTCACAATGGATTCGCCAGGTGCACAGTAGCAATATTTAAGGGATCTGATGTCTGATGCACCTTCAGAATCAGAGGCTCAATGTCGTTCTGCCCAGAGAAAATCTTCAACTTCATCCTCGGCAACGGCACCAGAAATGTTAGTGTCGGAAGTCACTCCTGGATTGCTTGCAGGAGAAGAGCCCAACACCCATCAGTTTAATGTCACGATAGTTTTTTATAGATGATCAGATGGGTAGAGACTCGAGGAAATATCACTCTAACTCAGGTACTGGGTCTGGTGTGTAAAGAACAAAGGAGGTCTTGATCTAACTTCAGTCAGTGATTTGATTAAAAGATGAGCAGGTGGAAGACTTGGTAAGAGAGGTGAACAAACAACTTTAGGCGAAAGGCTTCCAGTAGTTTGTAGAGGAAAGAATCTGAATGCAAGATCCTCTTGGTTCAGGGTCTCAAGAAACTGAAAGGGGACTTGACTGGATCTTCCAATTCCAAGTCACTCAGCGCTGGGAAAATCACAAGAACTGATTAGAAACAATGTAACTGCTACAATGATCCAATCCAACATCATCCTATAACAGCTACAACTTGACTGGATCCTCCAATTCCGAGCTGTTCTAACACAGTGTAAACAGAGATGTGAAGGAAACTGGCATTCATAAGGCAAGAAGTCTCAAAAGTCCATGCATAACCAGAATAACAGTGCTTCATTAAAAATTTACAACCGGGATCTCTGCTCAACCATCGATTCCTCAAACATTAGAAAGACTGAGTCTATATACTCAGGAAAATTCACCTCACAGAGGTGTGCCCAGTCACCCAAGGCTTGATGTCTCTTCAATCAAACTCGTACTGATATCTTTCTTTAAGTGCCATATTAACTACGCATGGCTCCTGTAAGGAGGGTAGCTGAGCCATTAAGTGCTGGGCTAGCGTGCGCAGACTTATCTATCGAGTTGAGGACTTTGGCATGGCGTCTTTGAGAAAATCAATACACAGGACTTCTTCGGGCAGACGGCTTACCAGACCCAGCATCCCCTCACTTAATGAATGAAAGGAGGTTTCAACAACCCACTCTTGTTGTCATTTATTCCAGGCGAAAAACAGTATGGAGATTGGATCTGATGGCTCTTGGAGACCGTGACGATCCTCCCTGTAACTGAACTCGGTGCTTCGACCTTCTTTACGTAGCTCCTCTCTTTTTCCAAGTGACCATGGACTATGACCACGTGCCTACTCCCATGTCACTTTTCGGCGTTCGCGAATATGAAGGAGCTGATCCTTTCTAATCGAAATCGCGATGAGCGATATGCCGAGACGGCTCAATATGGTGCCACGCGTCCCTTTGAGATCTGATGGTCTTGAACTCAGCTGATGTTGTTGTGGGCCCGGGTCCAGGACTTTCCCGGCATCTTGTGCATCGAAACATAATGGAGCTGCCTTTTGCGCCTTAGAGTCGCGATGGGTGAAACGTCGAGATGGCTCAGTTTTCCGCCAGGTGTCCCCTTTGAATGGATGACTGAAAATGCTTCGTGACGTCGCGGGCCCCAGCTTCGGTTTTTTCGACGCTGTCAGGGTTCGGTCTTTCGTGATTTTCAAATACGTAAAACCTTCACCTCACGAACTCCTGAATGTCGAAACGCTGACGCAGCCAAACCTCGCACCACATGTCCTTCGGGATGAGCAACTGTCATCCATTCCTGAACATGCTATGGGCACTATCTAATGCGTTAACCTTGGCACAACTTTGCCAATCGTGATTTCCCGCCCACCGCTGATCTGATTCCCTGGATGCATCCTGAACATTGAAATCGGAGCACTCGCTCACTTGACTTGGGCCCAAAACAGATTTCTTTTGTGTACTGCGCTTGGGCACTTATCGCGCAATCCTATAGACCTGTGTACCTTTGTGCCCCGATACCACAATTGTTGCTAACAGTGGTGGCGACGTTGGCGGTGTTGGCGGTGCCTGCGACAATGCTCCCCTACCTTGATTCCATCGATTCCTAACCATCCTGTATGATTTAACCTGCATCAACCAAAGTTGTCAAGGTGAGTTCTAGGACATTTCAAATTGGTGCTACTTAAACTAGAAAACAAGGTTAGGCATAAGTTTTTCTTTACTTGTCTGTAAACAGACATTACTCTCTTTAGGGGATTGGATATGTTAGGGTTAAGCGTCTAATATTGGTGTCACTGCCTAAGAAAACTATTGACCCTCTCGCTCGGTAGCTATGCTAGCTTTGCGCTATACTTGCCTATTCCTCTAGCTTACTTTCCTAGTGTGCATGAAGCCTCCTTCCGCTTGTCCTAGTCTAAGTCCTTTAAACTTTTCGATTACAACTAATTAAGGTGACTTCCAACCTAATGTTGGTTAATTATTAAAGACTAACAATCTAGGCTAAACTTAATCCTAAGTTTCAATTTCCTTAATCAACACTTTCAATTTAATCCTGAAAATTAATATTATTATTAGTATTAATTAATTAAACAATAATTTACTTAATCCTTCTAATTAATTTAATTAATTTTTCTCCAAGGCACATACATGGTGCATTGGTGTTTGGTTGTTTCTTAAGGCTTAGGCAGTGGGTGGTCCTGGGTTCAAAACACGTCTGCTCCCCCAAATTTTAATCTCTCCAAAATAAATTTTATTAGTATCATAATGTTATGTTTAAATATTATTAAATATGTTAATGTTAATAAGACATTAATTACTTAATTACTATTATTAATTACCTTGGATAAAAGTAAATTTAGAAATTAAAGTAATTAATTTCTATGCAAAAAAATTGCCTTGACATTCATTAAGATCAGAAATTTAATTTAATTATTAAAATTAAGATTTAAAATTAAAATTAATTATTCAAAACGCAACTAAAGTAATTTAAAATAAAATCAAATAAATAAAAAGAATAAAATAAAAATAAAATAAATAATATAAAAAAAAATATCTACAGTCCGACAATGGGTCCTCGCATGAGGCCCACGTGCCCCCTCCTCCTTGAAGCTCATCCCATAACCCTAATCTCCTTCATCTTATATCTTCGAACCCTACCCTCTCTTCCATTTCATTTTGTTGTTTTCTTTTTGTCATAAGCTCAGGGTGAAGGATGAGGCCAGCCATGGCCATCTCTTTTCTCCTCCTTCCTGGTTCTTGTGCTGAGTTCATGTGTGTAATGCATGGATTGGTGCGTTGGGCTGTGGTTTTTGCTTGTAATTGGGTTTTGAGAGTGATAGGCCCTGTATTTTTGTTATGGCAGGCACGGTTTCGTAGCCTTAGTTTTGCGTAATTTTCTTTGTTTTTGTTTCTATCTTTAAGTTATTTTGTACACTATCTAGGAGTTGGGCTTGTGCCTCTGTAACAACCCAATCGACTGCAAAAAAATTATTCTGACCGACTAAGATTTGGGTTACCCAGTTTCCCTTTTCTCGTTCATCGTAGGATTTGGGTATTTGTCGCCGAAAATTATGATTATTGTGGTCGCCCTAGAGAAACTTATCACCGTCGGTTTCGATTTGCAGAATAGCTTGTAGAGGTAATTTAAAGCTAGTGAGATGGATTCCCAATATGGGTGCAGATGTGAATGTGCCCGCGTTTGGTCCAAAATCACCTGGGTCCAATCCTCTACACCTTGCTGCTGCTGGTGGGCATTGAATTTTATTTTTTTATAATTTTTTTTTCCTAAGGCACTAGGGTTTGTGTATTGTGTAGACTTGGCGTTTTTGCTTATGTTGGATTATATATCTCTTTTCAATAGGAATCTCTTTGTCGACTGCTACAGTCGTAGAAACGCCATTTCCCTCTACGGATCGAACGATCTTCGGCTTCAAAATATTGGAAGCATTTCTAGGCCTTTTTATTGAAATTGGCCTTGAAATGGAGAAAGGAGAGCCGTGAATTCTAGAATATGGGGCAAAAATTCCACTATGCTGACGAAATGTTGAAGAAGAAAGAGGAGAAAAAGGGTTCTGCTTTAGATTTAGAGTAGCCATCGTTGCATCTGCCATGGCTTCCATCGATATCTAAAATGGAGGGAAGCGTAAAAGTGGTTCAGACCATTTGGTTTGTTGTGCAATGCAGAAGCCCTCCCCATGGGCTCCTCCTCCGTGTGGCTTGGCACTGGGATTTGTGCGTTGGCTCTGTGTTTAGGTGCTTTAATTCGCGTGTTGGCTTGATGTTGGGTTGTTGTGGCATGCTGAAAGGTTTTGGATTTGCACTAGTGCATGGCTTTCATGTTTTTCATCAGTTGGAGAAGGAGAAAATTAAATGTATTCTTGACGACAATCTCGTTACAGTTTTCTTCACATTTGAAAAGATACAAAATAACACACATTTTAACAAGACATTTCGCCCCTCGGACTCCAACTAGTACATTTTGATATTTTTGTATTGTATATATGACCTTTAGCTTTTTGTGACTATGAAGGTTGTAATGTACAAATTAGAGGGGGAATACCACAGTAGAAATTATTTGCCTGCAGGTCAAAATGTTGCCAAGATTGTATTTTTGGTTTTTGTGATTTATGCAACTTTGGTTGGGGTTTGGTCATATGTAAGTATGAAGAATGGGTTTCTACCCACATAATCCATGTATTAATGTGTGCATTGGTTTTCTTGAAGGCTATGATTTTGATATGTGAGGCAAAGGATAGTTCTTTTATCAAAAGAACAGGGATTGTACATAGTTGGGATGTTGCTTTTTATATTTTTAATTTCTTCCAAGGTATTATTCTTTTTACTCTAATTGTCCTGATTGGAATAGGTTGGTCCTTATTGAAGCCTTATGTTCAAGAAAAGGACAAGAGGTCGTTGATGCTTGTCATCCCCCTACAAGTTGTTGCTAAAATTATTGCAGCCGTGCTTGGCATGTCTGGACCATCTGCAAAAGACTGGTTTGAATGGAAGCAATTGTTTCTTCTTATTGATATCATTTTTTTTGTGGAATTTTTCTTTTCCTATTGCTTGTTCAATCAAGTATTTAAAAGAAGAAACTCAAACAGATGGTACGACAGTAGAAGTTTTAATAAAGATGACCTTGTTCAAGCACTTATTATATTGTGGTGATTTTTTATGTCTACTTTACTCGATTATTTGTTTTGTTTTTTTATGACATGAATACCGTTTAGGTATATGTGGATGATTGATTTGACCAGAGAATGTGCAACTCTCACATTTTACATTTTCACGGGATATAAGTTCAGGCCTATTATGCGCAATTATTCCTTGATGATTGAGGAGGAGGAAGTTGAAGCTCAGGCATTAAATATGGGTAATAGTTCTTAGGTTTCTTCTGGGTAGTATTCATAGGTTTTATGGGTTGTAAATAAGGTTGTAGCTTCGGGGGGGGTCTGGGAGAACACATTGTACAGTTATGTGGGTGGTCAAGCCCAGGTTTCAGTTTTTGAAACCGGGCTCTGATACCATGTGTAGAAACCTAATTTATTTAATTCCAAAATTTCGTACAATTAACATATAATTCCTTTCAATTTGCATAAATAATTCATTCACCAGCATATAAGCATAAATATTCTGCAGAAATTAAAATCTATCTACAGCATGAAAATAACTCAACAATTCATAATAAAATACCTGCTTCTGATGTTAATTCTTGTCGATATGGTTGTCCTTTCCCTATTGCCTTGCCTATCCTGATGCACTGGACAACTCTGCCCAAACCGACTAACATCCCAACTAGCTAGGATAAAACTGAAAGGAAACCAAAAGGAATCCTGGCCCCCATGCCAAAAACCCCTAGCAACTCGGTGCCCCCTGAAATAGTTTCCCAAAACAGCAGAACCCAACAACAGAACCAAAAAATCTAAAATGACCAGAACTACAGTCTCTCCTCTCCCTGATTCATCCTTCCCCCTCTTCACATAATGCCTTCCTGTCTCCCTCTTTCCCTATCATATCCTCCCCTTCACCGACTCTCTTCCCCCTCATTAATTTCCTTATCCCTCCTTTATTACCGTATCCCCTTCATTAATGTCTTATACCTATATTTAATATCTTATCCCTATATTTAATAGCTTATCCCTATATATAATGTCTTATCCCCTTATTTAATATCTTATCCCTATATTTAATGTCTTATCCCCTTATTTAATGTTTCTCCCCCCACCCCCCCCATATAAGTAAGTCTTTAATACATTAAATTATTAACCCCTTTAATTCTTTACTCGAATAATTAATGAGTCAATTAATAATTAATTAATCATTGGCATATATGAACAAATAATTAATAATAATTAATTAGTTAATATTATTAAGAAATAATTATTGTTTAACTAACATATTAGGAGAGTCAGATTATCAAATTAATTATAATTAATAATCCGTATACATCTATTTAAGAAGGGTTGTTACATCTCCTCTAAGTGTTGAGATGATTTGAGGGATTATACACAATTAGTGTCGGAATTTGAGAATTGGGTTGCAATATTGTCCATTGTGAATGCCCATGGGTATTAAATTGGATATAGAAATCCATATTGAGAACAATGATTGCAGGTAGAAGAATTTATGGAGAATGATTCATAATCAATGTGTTGTTGAGAAGCCGAGAGTAAGAGTAAGTGCCTCTTGTTGAGAGAATAATTATATAAGAACCTTATATTGGTGCTCTTACATACTCTCATCAAGTGTAATCAAGGAATCAATTATTGATTCCACAGAGGGTTCTTTAATTGTCTCCTTAAGACTAGATAAACTCTCTATAGTAAGAGTGTCATCAAGGAAAGAGAAACCCTCATCCATCATGGAATCTTCCCACATTTTCTTAATTAGATTTGTGAATAGCTTGTAAACGCCACATTCTTTCATTTCTTTGGCAAAAACTAGAACATATCCATGGATATTATCTCTAATGTCAACTTGTTGACGATCAAACTTAGTGAAAAACTGTAAATGTCATGCAAGAAATTAAAAACAAATTCTTCGTTAAATAAAAAACGTAGAATATAGGATATAACTCAACAATACCACCTAAATGCATATGGAAATATATGGAACCCAATCCCTTCACATGATATGTGGCATCACCACCCAACTCTACAAGAACTAGCCCCTCTTTCTCTTGAAACATGTTGAAGTTATTTATAACATAAATCATATGTCTCAAAGCTCCATTATCCACATACCATCCAATGCTTGAAATTTCATTGGTGGAATGGCATGAAACCATGGAAAAGGTTTTCACATCAAGCCTAGAAGTCAATTCGTCCACACGTGGAGCTTTAACACTTCATGTAAACTATACTTGTTGTTTTTTCTTACCCTTTCCCTTCTTATTAGGACACATAATATTAATGGCCATGCTTGTTGCAGTTGAAGTATTTTACATGGCTCAAGTCCTTCTTATCCTAGTTATAATATATTGAGTATGTTTTATTATTTTGACCCTTTCCATATCCTTTCTTTCATCCCTTCCTCACCTTCCCAATGAGGGATAGGTCTTGAAAATCATCATGACTATTCCAAACATTTTGTAGTCTCATATCCTCTAAAATGAAGCATCCCATAACTGCTTGAAGTTAGGTAACCTGTCCTAACCTCGGATAATTTAGACAAAGTTGTGTCATAGTGGACTAAATCCATTAAGATAAATCCTAATTATCTCATTATCCTCAACTATGTCCCTAATTGTAACAATAATCTCTCAACACTGTGATCTTCATGAGATAGCTTACTATTTTATCTGTTTTTCTTTTGCAAGTAAACCTGAGTTTGTTCCTCAAGAGAATCTTCCAAATATGTTCACAATCTAATACAAGGTTCCCAAGCCATAATACATCTCTTTGGAAATGTTTGTTTTGGTGATATAAAGGATTAGGGGATCTTGACCAAATCTAATGGGATTTTCTTTTGATTTTAAAATGTATTTTTGTGTTATAATTTGGGATCTTTAGGTGGTGTAACCACGTTCTCCAGAAGGTACCATAAGTCTACCATTTCGAAGAGGTTTTGTAATCTCAACTTATATGGAACAAAGTTTGAGGCTCCTTCCAACACGTTTACTACCTTTTTGTTGTGTTCTACAAGATCTTTGGGATCTGTAGGTGGTGCAACTAGGTTCTCCATAAGTTACCATAAGTCTGTTATTTCCAAGAGGTTTTGTAATATCAACTTCTACGAAACAAACTTGGATGCTCATTCCAACAAGTGCTTCTCTCACATTCTAGGAGTTTCCATTGTTGTAGTTGTTTCTAACAAGCTACAATCTACCTTCACTAGATTAACTAAGGCCTTTCACCCCAAAACCCTTCTTAGGTCCACCTATTGATCATTATAACAATTCTATTTTGATCAATAAATATTGGAAATACTTCTCACTAAAATACTTCGACAACTCTCTATTCGAGTCAATGTGTCTCTCTATATACAAAATATAAATGATTTCATAAATTGTTCTCTTATACAATGTTAAAATTATTTATCACATGATAAAAATTCTAGAATGATTTATAACCTACCTACTTAGGAAAAAAAAATTAAATCTCTATCAAAATTGTGATCTTAACTTTACAAGGAACTAAAACACATCAATATGAAGAAAGTAGAAGTGAGTACACAAATATGAAACTCGGATCACATTATTGTTTATTACTCTTGAAAAAAATAATAACATTAAAAGCTTCAAAATCTACCATGAGCCCACTGCTTCCTAATTTGAAAAATTTAATGAGTAAAATATATACCCTTGCCCTCTCCTTTATAGACTAAGAGGTACAATGAATGTGGACATATGCATAATAGTGCCTTAACTAGAATAACCGTAAACTCTAGATCTATTATTGCCCTTAGGATTAGAAACCTCAACCAACATGAAGGAACTACTCCTACAAAGTTGTGCCACTACCAGGTGCAAGTATGCATGCAAATAAACCTATATAACCTTGGAGACTTTCCACATTGAAAGCACCCTATCTAATATTGAAAATTTTCGACATGTAAAGAACCCTAATTAAATGTGCATGCAACTAATAACTCAAGAAAACTCAAAAATAGAAATTAATTGATAAATATATAAATCATCTAAATTGGAACTAAAATAAAAAGGGATACAAAAAGACATAACTAGATGCAGTGTCTGTTCTTAAATCATTTATTCTTTGATATACATTCAAATTTATACAACATGCAACCTCCTCAATCATAATATAGAACACACATATAGAAAATGGAGAGACAGAAAAACATATAAACAACCACCCACAAACATACAAACATAGACACACAAAAGTGCCTCCAAAGAAAACAAATATAGAGAGACGTTGGGGAGGAGGATGTCAACAAACAAGTGCGATGCAAATTCAGACATATATGTAAATTCCTCCCCTCCTCGACCATTAAAGGAGAGGATACAAAAAAGATTGATTCCCTTCTAAAAAAGCTAATGGATAAATCTTGTTAGTCTCCAACAAAATATTCATCTGCTTTTGCAAGAAATATCCCCAATCATCTAAATTGGAACTAAAATAAAAAGGGATACAGAAAGACATACACGGATGCAACATTTGTTCTTAAATCATGTATTCTTTAATATACATTCAAATTTATATAACATTCAACCTCCTCAATCATAATATAGAACACACATATAGAAAATGCAGAGACAAACAAACATATACACAACCACCCACATACAGACAAACATAGACACACAAAAGTGCCTCCAAAGAAAACAAATACAGAGAGACGCTAGGGAGGAGGACGTGAACAAACAAGTGTGATGCAAATTCAGACATATATATAAATTCCTCCCCTCCTCGACCATTAAAGGAGCGGATACAAAAAATATTGATTCCCTTCCAAAAAAGCTAATGGATAAATCTTGTCAGTCTCCAACAAAATATTCATCTTCTTTTGCAAGAAATATCCCCAATCCCACCTTCCACTTTACCCATTTCTCCACGTCTCTTGTCGTTTCTCAAAATTTGAAAGTGGCGAGTTTGAATATGACCTACCACACGATGATAGCTCGGGCTCATGATTACCTTGATCTGGTATCATTTGTCATGCTAGGATGCTTGATTTCTCATTTTTTTCCCTTTTTATTTATGTTCTTACATATAGCGATAACAATTGTAGGGACACTTATTTTGTAGTTCTTTCGAAAAGGTTTTATAATTATGAAATTTCTTATTTCATAGTGTTTCTGAGGATTAGTGAATGACAGTTTATAAGCTTCAATAAACAATTGTATGTAAGTGTATGTTAATGATAATGAGGTTGTCCAAAGAGTTCCTTGCTCCCATCATTGACTAACATATCAGCTGATTGGTTCAGGGGTAGCAACACGATGCATGGATTTGTGATGATCCAAGGGATTACAATCACATCCTTGCATATGTATGCATGCGGGTATTTGAGATGGGCCTTCCTCTCTCTCCTCTAAGTGATGAGATGATTTGAGGGATTATACAGAGTGAGTTTCTGTATTTAATATGATTTAAGGGATTATAGGGACATCAATACATTTGTAAGCCATATGTGTCTATGTGGGTAATTGAGATGATCTAAGGGGTTATAAGCATCTTGCTGGATTTGTCTACCTATGAGAATTTGAGATGATTCGAGGAGTCCTTGGATTGTGAGTGGGTGTTATGCCTAAGGGATTATAGGCACATATGTGTATTTAGACCTATTATTTTTCATGTTAGTAGAACATTGAAACATGTACTATGTGTTGGTGCTAGTTCAAAAGACTAATAGCTTGATACACATATATTGTGTCTAACGAAATATGTTTTCTGATTATAAAGTCTCCTTCACTCCCATCCCAAATTTCTTGCAAGGGTTTGTCATTCACAACATATAATCCCCAATATGCCATGATCCTTACGCCAATGAGGGTGTCCACAGAGGTAGTATCCCCATCTAACTAACATAATAAAAGTCATAATACTTTTCTTTATGTCATGCCAATTACATAATTTTAACCTAATGAGAAGCTTGTCATTTGTATGCATGGATTTATTTCAAATTATCCAAGGGATTGCATGCCTATAGGTATTTGAAATGATCTGAGGATCATTCTGTAACTGGATTGTGAGTGTGTGTTGTGTTTGAGGCATTATAGGCACATTTATGCATTTATATCCTTGCAAGCATTTGAGATGGTATGAGGGATTGCAAGGATGTTAATTTTCATGTATATGGGTATTTGAGATGATCTGAGGATCATTTTGTAATTTTGTTGTATGTTGGTGTTTTGTAATGGATAAATGCCTCTCTCTCTCTCTC
>ML778193.1:524859-535143 GCA_009831015.1 Picea engelmannii | reverse complement strand
AGACCCTTCATGGCATTCACAAGTTCTTCAACTCTTAAAAAATACTTGCTAACTGTTTCATCTTCATTCATCTTTAGTTGTTCAAACTTCAACCTAAATGTTTGAAGTTTGGCATCTTTTACTTTCACATTTCCTTCATAGCTACTAATAAGTTTATCCCGCATTTCTTTGGCAGTTTGAAGATGCATCACCTTTACAAACTCGGCTTCTGCAAGTCCATTCAAGATAGCATTCATTCCCTTAGCATTAAAGCTAAATTCTAACTTATCATCCTTGGAATCTAGCACAATAGGCTTTATGTATCCAGTCTCTACTACATCCCAAACATCAACACCTAAGGCCATTAGGTATGTTCTCATTCTAACCTTCCAAAAGGCAAAATTTGTTCCATTAAACAAAGGAGGCTTACTCGTTGAAGTCCCTTCATGAATTGTCATGTTTAAGCTTACAGATCTACCTTTAAATAAAAGGAACCCGCTCTGATACCAATTGTTGAAATTACTAAGACAACTGAGAGGGGGGGGGGGTGAATCAGTTGTTATTGTGCTTAAATAATTTTAAGTCTATTAAAACATTCTTAATCTTTCTTCAAGTGATCATCAATATTATACAACATATGGACAATATAAATAATGAGCATCAGTCACACATAAGATATACACGGAGACAGAGTTTCACGAGGAAACCCATAAAGGGAGAAAACCTCTTCTTCTTCGAAATGATAGGCAGTCTTTTAAGTTT
Organism: Picea engelmannii; assembly: GCA_009831015.1. Classification (NCBI taxonomy): domain Eukaryota; kingdom Viridiplantae; phylum Streptophyta; class Pinopsida; order Pinales; family Pinaceae; genus Picea; species Picea engelmannii. The sequence goes on along the minus strand of ML778193.1, from coordinate 534,402 downwards.
TGTACATCATCTATAATTGAGCACCAACTCAATGTGAGGCTACTAGCTCTGTTTTACAAGCTCCAACTTGTTTGAGAGCACCAACTCTCTGGTTTCTCTAGCATCCACTAGAAGGAAGCACCAACTCCCTGAGTGTTCCAGCACCGACTAGATGGAAGCACCTACTTCCACTTATACAAGCACCAACTCTCTGGTTTCTCTAGCACCCACTAGAAGGAAGCACCAACTCCCTAAGTGTTCCAGCACCAACTTCTAGTTACACGGGCTCCAACCTGTATAACAGAGAACACTTGTTCTCCCTTGCACCACCCTACCACCCTGGTTTCTCTGGCTGCAACCAGATGGAAGCTACAACTCCCTGTGTTCAAGCACCCACTTGAACCTCTGAGGACAATAGTCCTCCCTAGCACCTCCCAACCACCCTGAAATATAAAACTTTGTTTTCTGTGAATTGATTACAGTGATTCAATAGTTTTCATTTGCTTACCAGGCTTATCACTGTTCAGCTATGTCGCTCTGCTCTGCCTGCATCAGTGTCTCCCTTCTTGCATCCTCTTCAGCTTTCTGATCTTATCCTCTGTCTCAGCATGCACACCTTGGATTTATCTTCTTCTCACAAATATGCATCTTTGATATGTGCACTTTCTGCTCTCTTCCACTATTCTGTTATATTCATCTTTTATTCCTCATCTCCGTGTTTTCTTTCCACTGCGCATACTGTAATTTTACCTTTCTACGGTTCAATTCATTTTTCACTCAGCACAGTCATAGCGTATATCTTTTATCCACTTCCTCTTGGGTTACACCTTGAATCTTCTTGGGAGAAAACGCCTCAGCAACTGAATCGCCAATCGTCTAAGAACCATGATTCGGTTCTGCTAATTGAATCGTAACTGAACAGTTAATCATAAAGATCAACAATAGCCCTTCGATCAGATGCTCAAATAACCAACACTGTTGGATTAAATCCGCAGGGTCTTGCGTTTATTTCGCCATTTCGTATTTCGGCATTTCGGCATTCCTGTGGTGAAGAGTCTCGACTCTTCATGTTACGATCGTCGAAAAGGAGCTTAGCTTGGTGTTAACTCCTCCCTCTCACATGACCACTGACGGTGACCACAGCCTACACCAAAAGGTATTTTTTTCATTTTGGCATTTTGGCATTTCGGCATTCCTGTGGTGAAGCGTTTCGACACTCCAACTCTCGGTATCCGAAACCTACACCAAAAGGTGTTTTTCGCATTTCGGCATTTCGACATTCCTGTGGTGAAATGTTTCGACACTCCAACTCCCGGTATCCGAAACTCTGAAATGGAGTCAGATCAATGGTCTGGTATTTTGTCGTTTCGCATTTCAGCGTTTCGGCATTTATGTGATAAAGTGTTTCGACACTTCCAACTCCCGATATCTGAAACTCCGAAATGGAGTTAGATCAACGGTCTGGTATTTCAGTGTTTCGGCATTTCTGTGATGAAGTGTTTCGACACTTCCAACTTCCGGTATCCAAAACTCCGAAATGGAGTCAGATCAATGGTCTGGTATTTCGGCGTTTCGCATTTCGGCATTTCGGCATTTCTGTGATGAAGTGTTTCAACACTTTCAACTCCCGGTATCTGAAACTCCGAAATAGAGTTTAGCTTATGATACCCGAAATGGAGTTTAGCTTCTGATCTTGCCATGTGATCATCATTGTGCTGTTGGTCATGATCTTTGCCATCAATGACAAACACGCATACTCTGCCTCTGTCTGAAAACATGCCAACATCCATCTCCTAAGTCAATTCCTGAAAAGGTGATGGCAACAACAAAGCTCAGTAAAGAACAGACGATGGCAACAAGCCACACTCAGTCAAGGAACTGTGTAGCTGCAACGACCAACATTTAAGACACAACATGACGCAGGTAGTTACAGGGTGTGTCAGGATTCACAGGAGACACACAGGATAACTCAAGTACGACTGCAGGATTCCAAAGGTGCATGCTAGATACATAGGCAATGGTGATGGAGAACTGGTTCAATGTGTGAATCCCCGGTGAATCAGGAAGGGTGAAAGACTTTCAGATAATCATAATGGTCGTGAGAATGGCGAGGAGGAACCCCCAACAAGTTGGATTTCCCAACTATAAACTGCATGCACCCAAGTTGACACATGTCTTCCTGAAGCCACATGAGTTCCACTTAGCACTCGTTCTCTTTCCTAGGAACTTAGGACAACACCTATCATGTCCACCTTAGCCTTTAGGAAATAATAATAAAATATTATTCCCTAAGAGGTAATCCCTCTAGCTTAGCCCCTAGACACTTAGCCCCCTCCCTTACCCTACCTAGTAGAGCTTAGTCCCCCATAACTCTTTCTTCGTGGTCGGTCTACACGCAACAATGTAATTTTATTAATGATATGTGCATTTACATATACAAAAATCAAGCTCATGGCCTTAAGCATCTAGGCTCTCCAGCCTAATAAACATATAAGTCTTCAACTTATAAACACTTGGCTCACCAGCCTATAAACATAATTACAATTCAGCAGGGGCTCGACCTTGGGGTGTTACAGGGTTTTTTCAGGGTCATGTTGACCAAAAACTACATGTGTTCATTTGTCATGTTTGTTTAGTATTTTCACTTGTAGGTTGTTAAATGTCCTAGAAGCGTGTTTGATGTTTTATGGTATATGTATGAGCTAATATTGGACAACATAAACCCATTGTTTAACCCATGCAAAGAGTAGCCATAAAAGAGCATCAAACCAAAGATTTGTGGGCAGATTTAAAGGGAGAATTATCGACTTGGTGGCTATCATAAAACAACAACAAAATAGTCTTAAGATTGGCTATTATGGACAACAAGTTGATTGTCCTAAGATAGTGGTAAAAACAATTTGATAAACCTTGAAATAAGTGCCCAAAAAGAGTTCAAATGACAGGCCTGTTGGGTAGCCCATAGAACCTCAAAAAATATTCATATTCAATGTGCATATTGCACACTAATATTTTTCGCACACCATGATTTCTGCACTGCGCAATGCTAATATTCAACCCGCATACAACACACCAATATTCTACACACATCACGAGTTTCGCACCACGCATCGCCAATATTTAGTGCACGAAATTATTTTCTTCACTTAGTTGATTTTCCATATTTCCATCCTGTGACCATTATGACCATCGTGAAAGTGCTTGACTAGCCTGTCTAACCCAAATTTAGTCACTTGGAAGTCAAAATGATCCCTCCATAACAACCATTATGAGTGTAATCTCGACTTGAATTTGCTCATAAATTTGGGGATTTCACTCGGGTTTTACCGTTTTCCCCAAATTTGACAAAACTCAACCACCGAGATGACGAGTTTACCAACTTCACGTTGATCTCATACAAGTTCGGTCTTGAACCAAAAGATATGATACCAATTTGTAATGTTCCATGGCCTCGGTGAGGCCCATTACTTATGGAAAACACATAAAAATAAAACGTTGTTGCTAACATATTCCATAGCTTACCAGCTATAGGAAAACACATATATTTAAGCATTATTGATACCATTATTTAAATGTAGCTACAACATGCTAGATATAATATGAATGTTGCTAATAAATTCATCGCAGTAGCTTATAATTCATTCTCATACATAGAGTAAAACACACAACAAATTAAATCATAAAACAACTCAGAAAAACAATTAAGCACTTATCTTTTTAAAACAATTGTTTAACCAATTGCTTGGGACAGATGTTCCACCCAACCATAGACTTCTTGTTCTAGATATCAATAACAAATCACCCTTGAGCAGGGGCTAGGAACCCACAAAAGAGGGTGTCTCTCATTGTCCACTCACAACTGAGAAAATCCCACAACCCACTGACATTCTCCTACAACCATCCTGATTTTTCCACCAACTTTCTTCCTCTCGACTTGCCCAACCCAAGGAATGTACCCCTTCATTGCTCTTAGCCCATCAAGTGTCCCATTCATTTATCAAGGTCTCTCTCGCACAAGTAACCAATAATCTCACTTCTAAGAAACTCAAGGAAACTCACTACTAGGAAAACTACCAACAAACAAAACAACAACAAGCTTGCTACTCCAATGCAACTCACACATTTCAGGCCTGACAACCTATTTCTTCTACAAGCCTAACAATTTGCCTCTCTTGCAAACCTACAACTTGCTTCTTTTGTCTTATAGCTCCAAAAAGCTCCAGAATTTGCCCTACATTGTCGCTCCAACTCCAACTCACTTCTTTCATGTTCTCTCCTTGCTCCCCATGCCAAAAAACATGATTTTTCTAAACTATTGTCCCTACCCATACACATTTTCTCCTCTTTGTTGTTTGCTTGACTTACACTCTCTCCCAAGCTGATTGTACTTCAAATTAGTCCTCAATAACTATGAGATGTCACTGATTACACCCACCCTCTTACATATATTCAATGATTGGGTTCTTCCACACTCAAGGGAAATCATAAGGTTCACTCAAAGCATTACAAAACAAGAAAAATATTTTGGGAATTAAACTCATGAATAAAACCCCCTTTCTAGACCCCTCCTCTCTTGTGGATTAATCAACCCCCCATCTCTATCAATATCCCCGAGCAATTGGCGTCACACTTTGTTTATTAAAATTCAGAAATACATTTCATATATTACACTGCTTGGCCTTAGCCATTCATTATATCCACATTAAGCATTAATTAAACTGGGGATTATAGTGTGGATGTTATACTTCACAATGGGGACGATGAGTGGTGCAATTGAAACCCTCAACACATTTACTTTCTGATACTTTTGGAGCTCTCTAAGAGCAACAATGTGAGGCTTGAGCCTATGGGGTTTCTTCACTCCACCCATTGCTAGTGTAGACTTCCAAGCTGCCTTTGTTGCCAACTGCTAACATGACACTTTCCACCAATTGATTTGCGAGTAGAATGCTTTGTTTATACCATTTCCTCTCTTTGATCAAACCACTCTTTTTGAGTCTTTTACACAACCAAAATTATTATTATTATCATTATTAAGAAATACCAACAACTTAACCCACTCCATAATCATTGTTAATGTGAACTAGATGAAATGATACAAAACGATTATTTTGAAATAATTCCAATTATTTCATAGATGTTGTCATGTTAGATTATGTGATAACAAAAAATAAAAATTAAATAACTAAGTACTTATATGTGACAACATCTAAAAATTAAACTAGAGTACATCCATTTTAAATCCTGATCTATCAAGCACAAAGAGGGTTACACATGTACCATAATACACCGATTTCCCCAATATTATAAAAATGCTTCACAACACATGTAGAAAATATTATCTTTGTCACATTAATTAAATATGATAACAAAAAAATTAAATAAAAAATAAATAACTATTTATTTGCATATTTGTAACATCTGAAAAATTAAATTAGCCTAAACCCATCATAAATCTGGATCTATCAAGATAAATCAAATTTGTTAAAGTATAAATTTATTTATTTTTTTAATCATTTAATACGTAATTATCACTCTAAATACTTAATAAATTCAAGTTTTAAAATGAAACTATGCTATGATTTTTGGGATAGTTAATCAATAAAGATGTTATCTTTTTGGAACCTCACAGATTCATCGCCCATCGCAATTATTTCATCTATGGTATTAACTATCTAGATGGAAGGGGTTCGGATGGTGTTGCTCTGTCTCGTAGACTGCCAATGGCAACAGTGGCGCTGGCAAAACCCTTTCATTGTTCGCTTCAACACCAACACCAATTGCGTTACGACCCCAAAACCCGTACAAGCCGAGCCAGATTCAATAGAGCAGGTGAAGCCATTAATATTCGATCAGAAACCAACAACAACAGCAAGCCAGATTTTGTGATAGAAATCAGTGGGTTATGTAGAAAGGAGCGAGTGAAGGACGCCGTGGACGCCTTGTATGCGATTGAGGAGCGAGGCGTTCTTGTGGATCCCGATGTCTACGCCTATCTGTTGCAGGTATGTGCCAACACCAAATCCCTTGCACAAGGTAAAAGAGTTCACCACCATATGCTCCAGAACAGAGTCGAGGATAACCTCCTTTTAGCTGGAAAACTAGTGGCCATGTACTCCATGTGCCAGAGTCTGGACGATGCACGCCTCGTATTTGAGAAAACAGCATCGAATCAACAACATGTCTTCTTGTGGAATGCTATGATTAAGGGATGTGTGCAGAATGAGCTCTGGGAAGAAGCCTTACAACTCTATGGCCAAATGCAGCAGGCAGGCATTCAGCCGGAGAGTTACACATTCTCTAGTGTTCTCAAGGCATGCGCTGCGTTAGCACATATGCAACGTGGCGAAGAGATTCATACCCACATAATTGTAAATGGTTTGCAGTCGAATTTATTCGTAGGCAATGCGCTGGTAACCATGTATGCTCAGTGTCGAAGAATAGAGTTTGCGCGCCAAGTGTTTGACAAAATGTGCGAGAGAGATGTGGTCTCATGGACTGCCATTATTTCCGGGAATGCGCAATGCGGATCTCCGAATGAGGCACTGAGGCTATTTGGTCAAATGCAACATGATGGCATAATTCCCAACTCAATCACCCTTACTACTGTTCTTGCTGCATGCGGTCGCCTAGCGGCTCTGAAGCAGGGGAAGGAGGTCCACAATTATATTATTAGACTTGGGTTTGAATCGTCTGTCCCTGTGGGAAGCGCCATTGTGGATATGTACAGTCAATGTGGAAGCGTTGAGGATGCTCGCCAAGTGTTTGATAAAATGCCTGAACGAAATATTGTGTCATGGACTGCTATGATTGCCGGGTATGGAATGAATGGATATGGCAAGGAGGCCCTTAAGCTTTTTGATGAGATGCAACAGGCAGGTTTGAAGCCAAATCATATTACCTTGGTGGTCCTTCTGTCTGCCTGCAGCCATGCTGGCCTGGTGGCAGAAGGGTGGAAATACTTCAATTACATGAGCATGGATTATCACATTACACCCACTGTGGAACACTATGCATGCATGGTTGACCTTCTAGGACGTGCTGGGTACCTGGATGAGGCAGAGAGCTTTGTCCAGACGATGCCAGTGCAGGCGAATGCTGGTGTGTGGGGAGCCTTACTTGGAGCTTGCAGAATACATTGCAATGTAAAGTTAGGGGAATGTGTGGCAGGGCGCCTTTTTGAATTGGAACCTGAAAATGCTGGAAACTATATATTGTTGGCAAATATCTATGCTACTTCTGGACAATGGGATAAAGTAGAGGAGGTGAGAAAGCTGATGAAAGATAGGGGATTAAAAACAAAACAAGGGTGCAGTTGGATTGAGATAAACAACAAGGTTCATACATTCCATGTGCGAGACAGATCACACCCACAATCAGAGGAAATATATGCAATGTTGGAGAGCTTAATGAGGAAAATGAAGCTTGCAGGGTATATGCCTACCCCGAGTTCCATGCTGGGTGATATGGAATAGGAGGAAGATGCACACATTTGCTTGTTACCATACAAGCCGACCATTGCTTTTAAGTTGGGGTTTATCCACATACCCACTATGATGCCTATGAGTTTTTACATTTTGAGCTGGGCATAACGCAGGGTTCAAACGTAACTGGGAGCTTACTAGTCATCCACTTTCACTACATAGATCACATTAAAAACCAAAGGAGGGCTCTTCAGTGGTGGAGAACCTGGCAGGGGAGATCGAGAACATAGCAACTTTTTTTCTTCCAATAAGAAGTTGGAGTGCCTAGGTCCTTATCCTCAGGAACTTTTCCTTTGGTAAATATAAAATGAAAAAAGAGGTTTCATCTTTAACTTACTGGATTTCAGAGTATGTTTTCAATGGTATTTGATATTCTTGAGTTGTCCACTGTTTATTTGTATTGATTTTTCACATTTAGAGCTTAGTGGTGATGTTTGTAATCTTCTATTGTTTTTGAGACTGCTCGGAGTATGTTTTAGCCTTTATCTCATCCTTTTTCGATGGTCTCTTATAGAACTGATACACAGCCTTAGATTAGGATCCCAAGAAAGAATTTGAGAGGTTATTGGATAAAATAGATGTCAACCAGTGGACGATGACCTTGATAGTGGGCATGATGACAAAAATCATCTTTTTTAACGAGTTGAATAATTTGATCCTTTACATTAAAAAGGGTATTATTGTGTGGTTATGATGGTTAATTTTATATATGTCCAAAGGACATGTTTATAACATGTATGATCATTTGATGTTTGCAGGAATTATGAAATTCGAAGACTTATTATTGAAACTGGACCCCTGATTTTGAATCATCAATGGATGGTTGCAATTTCATTGATTTTTATCCTTTTGTCTTTTCAATCTTATAGATGGTAGGGACTACAGAATGGTTTTTACATTTTGCCATTCTTTTTCTTTCTGAATTCATACTATGCAATCTAATTCCAAGGAACGACGTGCTTGCCTTTTCTTGTCTGTGGTGAGATTTTTATGAGTATGATGGTTACCAACAACTTCAACCTGTTTATAGCTTGACAGTTCTAAAGTAGCATCTAGCATGTTATGAACTATCTTGGGCCGCTTCACTTTCAGGAGAGTATTAAAAAAAGTTAAATAAAGAAATTGTTAAGCTTCCCCTATGCATTAACTCTGTTAAATCATTTTCTCCATACGTGGTATGTCTCACCTCTGTTCAGAAATGACACACAACAATTTGGTTATAATTGTTGATGGTTTATGAATCGTTTTAGAGTGCCACTATGCACAAAGCTGAATTTTGCTACACCTGAAGCAAAGTTATCCCATTAATCTTTTCCCTTATCCTGCTCTTCAAGTATCGTTTTCAAGGTTTGAAGATAGAGTATACAATTATGTCTATGATTCTCAGAAAACCCTAAATAGCTGCAAATTGCCAAACAAGAGGAAGAGTTAGTACTAGTGGGCATTGAAATCGGCACATTCTATACTAGGATATACATTACTGCCATTAAGATTGAAATTGTAGGCTTGCCGGTGGTATTTGGGACTAAATAGTGACTTTGCTTGCTTGCACAAGGATAGGAAACTGCTGGGAAGAACAATGGGAATGGTGGTGATTATGTTTGTTGTAATTGTATATTTTGATACTAGTTTTGATAAAGAATCAAGCTGAGATAGACGCATACGTATGTTAAAGGTTTTCTTCTCAGGCTTTTTAGAAGAAGACATTGACAATTGTCTATTGTGTAATGTGCACAGAGATTGGCGATTTGAAAAGAAAGTGAGGAGTTTATCCCTTATATATATGCCCCTGCTCATTTTTCGTGGCAGCTGTTCATGGACGATTTATTTCCTTGTGGATGAAGACCTCATCCTGGTAGTAAAATGCTTCAGCATTACACTCTCTAGATTAATATGTCAATTTGAACCAATGTTACAAGAACCGAATTGGAACCAGTAAAACCGGCCGGTCCAACCGGTTCCGAGCCCAGACCGGTCCAAACTGCCCACTGAAACCGTTTTTGACCGGTTCTGTACAGAACCATTTTTTTTTGCCAAAGACGCCGCAGCCGGAAAAGTGAGGGGAAATTCGATTTTTTTT
>ML778193.1:502745-514464 GCA_009831015.1 Picea engelmannii | reverse complement strand
TGGGTTTTCTTCCCCTAGAGGGTTTCCCAGGATAAATGTTGTGTCTCTTGTGAATGTGTATTTCTCAGTGATCTTGTTCTTATTATGCTCTTATCTATTGAAATGCAAAGAACTACAATAATGGCATAAAACATTAACAAGTTTATGAGTCTACAATGTAAAACAAAATAGCATAAACTCATATGCAGAGATTGTAAATTTCATATCCAAATGACTTGACTGAAAAACACAAATTTTATCCAATACCCATTAGCAGAATAATAACATGAACAACCACACAAAATATTATCAAAATAGATGTTTGGAAATCCCACTCCTCTAGGCAAAACCTTATTTAAACACTTCACTATGAGATACATACAGAAAACCCAACTATACTTGACAAAATAGAGAGTCCTACAGGTTGTACGGCTTCATACAGTTCTGATTTTCCTTGTTAGGTGGTCGTACAACTGTATGAAACTCTTGGTGCGGCTTGGGTTCTCCTTATCTTTGTTGCAGGTGATCACACTGTCATTGATATCAATATATGTTTACTTCTTTTCCTCTCAACCGTACTGGTACAACCCTCTCTTTCGGTCTTTTGTTGGTACGACCCTCACTCGACCTCCATCCGTACAACTCGTACGACCTCCCTTTTATTTGTTGCGGGTTCTGATAATTTTTTCCCTGGGAGACCTCTTGGGCTCTTACTTAGCCCCTCTCTCCTCTTGCTTGCCTCAGCTCAACTTCTCCTCGCCCTTACTTGGCCCTCTTCACTGGTTCGCCTTAACTAGTCACTCGATCTCCCTTGAAGAACCACACTTCCTCAACCGGCTGACGTCTCTCTTGAGACAATGTGAAATGAGTCACTCTTGGCATATTATAACCTTAGCCTCTCTCTCATTCAATCATGACCCTTAGATCTATTAGAAATAAAGAGATGTGCTCGTTTTTCCATAGACAATATAGCAATATTGTCACCCAACCATAGGTCGAAGCCACCCCGAGCACCTTAACCTTGACAGATAGAATAATTCCTGAAGCAAACCCTTAGAACCAATAGCCAACCAAGGTAGCATACATCTCTCTAAAGCTAGTGCACCAAGCAAAGAGTCCAAACCATAACCAAGGCAGAAAGTCCAAACCATAACCAAAGACCAAAATCCCAGCTGCAGTAGCTGCAACTGCACTCCAAAACTTGTGCACCACTAATCTGTGCGAACTGTCAAAGTGTGTCAAATGAGGTCTAGTGCCCTCTTATTTATAATCTTCCAAGTGGCCTAACTAGTTCGACTTTTACTTTTGGAGAATAATAATTTAATATAAATTATTATCTTGAGTCGACTTGCCTTCTAGGGTTATTATCTAACATTTTAGGGTTTCTCTTGTTTCCCAGAATATTTTAGTCTCGTCAAAGGTTACACGTAGAGGTTAATATCTCCCACAACTACCATAATATCAACACTCCCGCCTAGCTAGGTAGGTATTAAAGGCAATGGTTTTGAGCACAAACATACCATTCAACTGGTAACATCATCATAGTCACACATGTTATCTCATGATCACGTAAATCAACTCACGAGCAACATCATCACTATCAGTATCATCTGATAGCATCAACTGCATCATCTCTCGAAGCCATACTCCATCTGAGTAATCGAGCATGATGTTGAATAAGTCGCTCACTCCATAGAGTGATACAAGAACCATTCTTCTAATCCGGACATATGTCCTAGAAGAATAACTATTCCAACAGATGTTGAAAGTCGCACCATGTTCTACAAGGACCATTCTTCTAATCCGAACATACATCTCAGAAGAATGACTGTCCTGGACCATTTTCCCCTCTAGCCACTATTGTGAACTCAGGGAAAATGTTTGTCCTGTACCAATTTCTCCACTCTGGTCACTATTGTGGACTCAGGGAGACAAACCATTCTTCTAATCCAGACATACGTCCTAGAAGAATAATTGTCCATGGTTTATCAACAATCTGTCAATCTGGACCATTCTCCACAGGGAGAATGTCTGTCCACCAACAATCTTTCAACCTGGACCAACCTCCACAGGGAGGGTGCATGTCCACCAACAAGCTGACTATCCATCTAGTTGACAATCAACTCCAACACTAGTGGTAGTCTCCATGGCACTTAGAGAGTAGTACACTGCTGCTATAATGCCATCCAATAGAGCTCAACTGTGTCTATCCATAGTAGTATAAAACTATTATCCAGTGGTACACAACCACTCCTAGTAGTACACGGCTACTAACTAGTGACACATAGTCACTACCAGTGGATCACATCCACCACAGTAGCATACAACTATTGTCCAGAGACATACAGTCTCCACAACAATCATATCGTCTGATATCAACCTGCATAAACAATATCATGATACAAACTAAGTCATATGGGCCATTCTTCCACTCACATCTGTGAGATCTGGAAGAGCATCTTCCCTCAGAAAGTAAAACATCAACCATGGGCTATCTGGACTATTCTTCCCAAGCATAGAAGAATAATTGTCCCTGATTTCTAAGCCTGGACCATTCACCTAACTGGGCTATTCCTCCGGCACTAATCATAGTGCAACCTAGAGAGAATGAGTCTGCCCCAGGGAATGCTTGTCCCTGATTGTTGAACCTGGACCATTCGTCTAACTGGGCCATTCCCCCGGCACTAATCACAGTGCAACCTAGAGAGAATGAGTCTGCCCTAGGGAATGGTTGTCCAGACCATTTCCTATGGAAATGACTGTCCTGCACCAATCTCCTATAACGGACCATTCTTCGAAACTGCTCACAATTGTGAACTTCAAAAGAATGACTTCCTGAAGAGGCAGACCATTTTGCTTGACCACTACTCAGAGTGACTGCCAAGAAGAATGATTGTCCTAGACCATTCCCCCACACTGGCCACAAGGGGAATCGATGTCTATGGTACATCAACAATCTATCAGACCAATACATCAACAATCTATCAGACCATTTTCATTACGAAAATGAATGTCCAATCTGGATCATTTTCCGAACTGGAAAATGCCTATCCGTCATAAATCTTGGGCCACTTTCCAGACTGGAAGGTGACTTCCCAACCTGGACCATTTTCCGATCTGGAAAATGATTGCCCATAAATCAATAACATATCAGTGTTCCCTCCCAACCTGGGAGTAATCTCTTCCTTTTCCAATAAGGAAGTCATCTCCACGAGTACCAACTTCTCTCTTAAGTACACCAATTTTTCATCTTGGACAGAGGCTTTACCAAAATATCTGATATCTACTCATCTGTGGAGATATACTGGAGAACCACTTCTCCCCTCTAGACTCTATCATGGAGAAAATAATGCTCGATCTCAATGTGCTTCAACCTGTCATGGAACACCAGGTTCTCTGAAAGCTTCACACAACTCTGATTATCACAATATCACAGTCGAATCCAACACCTAATCAAACAATCCAAAAACCAACTTATGCAGCCACACTGCTTCCATACACGCATCACAAGCTACAATATACTCTGCTTTTGCAGTGTTGAGTGCAACAAACTTTTGTTTCCTGCTAGCCCATGACATCGTGTCAAAGCTCAAACCGAAACATATCCAAATAACACTTCTTCTATCATCTGCACTCCCTACCCAATCTGAATTGATAAATCCATGCAGTTGTATATCATAACTCAAACATCCCACAAAACAAATATCTGATTGAGTATTCTCCAAATAAATTAACAAGCCAATCAATTGTCGATACAGAGACGGGTCTACTGGATCATAGTCCTTCAACTTCTTCAGATCTGTCATCATGGGAGTTTGCCATGGATTTGCAATCCATCATCCCGGACTTCTGAAGAACCATTTCAATATACTTCCTCTGTCATAGGAAGTTTTCACCACGCTTCTGTTGTACATGAGAAGCTCTACACCAAGTTTGCTTGAATCCATACAAGGTCTTCTTCCATCTGCATACGAGGGTCTCTTTCTGGCTTGAGGTTTCTCTACATACACTTCTTCTTCAATTACTCTGTTGAGAATAACAATGTTTACATTCATCTAATGTAAACTCCAACCCATGGATACTGCAGGAGATATAATGGCTCAGATAGAGATATGTTTGGTTACTGGAACAAGCTATCATCGCAGTCTTCTCCCTCCTTCTAGGAGAACCCTCTAGCCTTGAGTCTCGCCTTGTATCTATCAATGCTTTAAGTCTTTTTCACAATTTTTCACAGAAATTGTTCTTCATCATAACTTCCTTCCATTCTTTCTACTTGATTGCTTCTAGTGGGTTCAAACTGGTTCAATTGGTTGTTTTGACTTTTCTTTCTTTCTTGGAATCTTCATGTTCTTCCTCATGTTTCTCTTCAATGTTGGAGTCCTTGGAATCTTCTATAGATTACATGCCCTTCTTTCCTGAAGGCTCCAACTTTTTCCTTCCGCCATAGGAACATAAATGTAGATGGACAACCAAGGATATTCAAGGCTTCTTTTCGAAAAAGACTTCTTCTAGAGTCAACTGAACATGTGCTGCTTATCATGGTTGCTACTTCTAATGAAGAACATGGATAGATACTTCATAGTCTTTATGTATTCTTCTTCAATGGATCATATCGTTGGGGATTAGCTCCCTCCTAATCCCAACTTCATGCTTGAATGAGCAATACGCATGTTCTTCTTTTGGAATTATGTGATAAGCTCCCTCCATCTGAGAGAGTCCATGCTTCCATCTGTTGCATCTCTCTTTGCTTTTTGCAAAGTGTCACAAACCTATTATGGTTTCCTTTTGATTCCTGACTTCCTTCGAGTCTGACTACACTGAGTCTCTTTAAGTTTGTTTCTATTTGTTCTGATTGTTGCCCATCTAGCAGTTGTGTCATCCTTATAAACTTCTTCTATGATAGCTTCCGCAAGGATTGTTCATCAAGCATATTTCAAAAGGGTACCTGCCCGGAACAAGAGCAACAAGAGCAAACAAGAAATATCTATCTAGAGGAGATGTTAGTTCATCTTGTGAACACGTACAATAAGCATCTATATCAATAGTATTCATATGCAATCAAATATTCATTGCACCTAGCAATAATAGAATCTTTTAAAGATTGCTTCCACAATTTGTAATGTAGCAACTACCCCCCTTGATATATATAAATTTTAACAATTTAATCAAACCTAGAACTTGAAGACTCACTTTCTATGGAGGGTGCGCTTGTTCTTCTCAATGCACTAAATCCAATATTACAGCTTGGACAAGGTCTCTAGTACTTTCCCTTCAAACACACTCATGTTTTGTTAGATGATATAACTTAGATATCATATACAAGTGCATACCTTTGAAACCTTGTAGCATCGTCCAACTTGTCTTCCAATCTGAAACTATATACCATCTTGACAAGAACAGATTAGAAACTCAATTAAAATATTCAATGATTAGAACAAGCTAGAAACTCTAAAATTTCAACTTTGACCACAAAATCAATTTGACCAGAAGTCAACCTTTGACTTTAACTTTGACCATTCAACCTTTGACTTTGACCAACAATTTAAACATGACATTTTTTCTAGCTGAGAGTACCAAGAGGTGCGCTATGCTATGGCGCACTAGGATGTCAAGGAATTAGGTCAAACATTTCATCATAAGTGCCCAAACATAAGGGTTAGGGTTTGTTACAACTGCATAATTAGAAAACCTAGTTGCAGTTGTAATTGGTGCCATAACGAGCTTAACGAATAGCTTCCCAATCTATCTTTCAATGGTTAGACTCTCTGAAGATAATGTGGACCCATAACGTGTTAGAAATAAAGAGATGTGCTCATTTTTCCATAGACAATATAGCAATATTGTCACCCAACCATAGGTTGAAACCACCCCTGAGCACCTTAACCTTGATAGATAGAATAATTCTAAAAGAAAACCCTTAGAACCAATAGCCAACCAAGGTAGCATACGTCTCTCCAAATCTAGCGCACCAAGCAGAGAGCCCAAACCATAACCAAGGCAAAAAGTCCAAACCATAACCAAAGACCAAAATCTGAGTTGCAGTAGTTGTAGCTGCACTCCAAAACTTGTGCACCAGTAGTCCGTGTGAGTTGTGAGAGTGTGTCAAATGAGGTCTAGCACCGTCTTATTTATAGTCTTCCAAGTGACCTACCTGGGCCAACTTGTACTTCTGGATGATAATAATTTAATATAATTTATTATCTTGAGCTAACTTGCCTTCTAGGGTTATTATCCAACGTTTTAGGGTTTCTCTTGCTTCCCAAAATATTCTAGTCTTGTCAAAGGTTACACGTAGAGGTTAATACCTCCCTCAGCTACCATAATATCAACAAGATCTTTTTCTCAAGATCTAGATCAAACGGTGGGGACTTAATCAAGCATTGAGACAACTTAAGTCACATCCAATGGTTGTGACTTTATCTCATGTCGACTTAACTGATCCCAACCAGTGTTAAGTTGTCTAGACATAAAGTGGCCCCTCCCTTTTCACACTACTAGACACCCCTAGTGTGAAGGTACCTGCCCGAGCTACAAATTCTAACACTCCCTCTTAGCGAGGGAGGTACTGTCACTAGAGATGCCTTCTCCAAGATCCACATCATTGTGAGTCCCTTCCTCTGAATCAGAGAGCTCTAGTCTCTCTAGATCTGGATATTCCACTTACTCTACTCTATAAGTATTGTTAGAGTTATCTGGGTTGAATCTATCTGGGTATCCCCACTCCTCCAATTGGGTCTATTCCCACCATGTGGGCCTACTCAGGAGAGCCTCTTGCTCTCTCAAACGCGATCCAACTATCCCATCACTACCACCCCTGAAGTTGTAGATGGCCTGTCCCCATAGCCTGTATAGGCTATCCTCACATATGCCTATCATAACTGGAGGTCATGGCTCTTCACCTCTCATGGAGCGAATGTAGACTCCTCGGCCAATAAAACTCACACCATAACATTGATCCTCCAATGTTGATATTGAGAGTACACTCACTCTCATACTTGGCACATAAAACACCCTTTGTACCTTAAGAGTCCTCCCTGACCCTATCTGTAAGGATACTGTCCCAACTCCTCAAGTTGTCACCATACTAGGATGCACACCACATCTCACAAAGCCTATGTCTCGTGTTGTAAACTCTTGAAGGGAATGTCTTTCTCCTGTCATATGACACGTGGCACCGCTATCTAGGTACCATCCTTCCTTGGGTATGTCCTTCGTCTCTAGGATCAAGGTATACTCGTCTCAAAACATTCTCAAGAACTCACGAACTGTGGCAGTCAACTGTTACTCTTCTTCCTCATCCTTGTCCTCGACTTCAACTTAAGCTGGTATTTCCTTCCTTTTTCCTTTTATTCCATAGCCCTTATTGGATTAAGAGCATTGGTTGGCATAATGCCCAAACTCTCCACACACATAACATTGAATATGTGAAAGATCCTTGTTTGGCCTTCCACTTGTGGATCCTCCTCTAAAAGTTTTTCCTTTTCTGCCTCTGGCTCCCCTCTTAGAAGTGAGAGCGAGATTCTCCTCCTTTTCATCCTCATCTACATCCCTGCCTCTTCTGATTTCTTCTTGGCAGTATTCGTTCCACAACCTGCCCCAATCTATTAGATTTTCTTTGGCCACTATTCCTGCAATAAAAGGGCCCCACTCCTTTGGGAAGCCTCTCAAGGCCGATCTAACTATTTTAGTTGGGGATACCTTTACTCCTACTGCAAGGAGTTCATCTAGTAATTGTTTCACTTTGTTGAGATAGGTTGCAACACCTTCTCCTTCTGTCATCTTTGTGTCTTGAAGTCTCTCCTTGAGAGCCATGATTATGCTTTCATGCTTAGCCTCAAACAATCCCTTTAGATGTCACCACATTTCGTGAGTTGTTTTCTTCTTACCAATATTGGGTACGAGGTGATCCTTCACCCCATCTAGGAGAATCCTCTTAGCTCTGATATCTAGAACATAATGCAATTCTTTGTCCTTAGGATCAATGGGGATTGTGGCAACCTTATCAACAATACCCCATGCCTTACTTTCTTGAAGAGCATTCTTCATCTGGTACTTCCAATGTACATAGGTGGAAGCACCATCCAATCTATCTTCATATCTGAGATTTGTAGCCATCTCGCTACTTAACTTTAGCCTCTTCTAGATACCCTTCTTAGTTCAACACTTATTGAGCAAACTTGGGCCAGCTACAACTTGCTCCCTCTTAAACTGAACAGATCCACCCTCAAAAATCCCTTTTCTTTAGCTTGGAGAGGTCGTACACCCTACAACACCCTTTCTCAAGGTCAAGTCTTGATCATTTTGATAAAAGAAGCCTGAATTGGCTTCATTAGGGTTTCTTTGACAACTGGGTCGACTTTCCCTTCCTTGTCCCTGGAGCACAATACTTCAAAAAATCTTTTGGAGCTGTTAGGAGCTAAGCTCTGATACCATGTCAAAGAAAATAACATAAACTCATATGCAGACATTGTAAATTTCATATCCAAATGACTTGACTGAAAAACACACATTTTATCCAATACCCATTAGCAAAATAATAACATGAACAACCACACAAAAGATTATCAAAACAGATGTTTGGAAATCCCACTCCTTTGGGAAAAACCTTATTTAAATACTTCAGTTTGAGATACATACAGAAAACCCAACTATACTTGACAAAATAGAAAGATGTACAGGTTGTACGGCTCCGTACAGTTCTGTTTTTCTTTGCTTTACGATCGTACGTCTGTACAAAAATCTTGGTATGGCTCGGGTTCTCCTTATCTTTGTTGCAAGTGGTCACACTGTCATTGATATCAATATATGTTTACTTCTTTTCCTCTCAACCGTATTGGTACAACCGTCTCTTTCAGTGTTCTCCTGGTATGGCCCTCTCTCGGCCTCAATCCCTACGACTCGTACGACCTCCCTTTTATTTGTTGCGAGTTCTGATAATTTTTTCCCTTGGAGACCTCTTGGGATCTTACTTAGCCCCTATCTCCTCTTGCTTTCCTCAACTCGACTTCTCCTTGCTCTCACTCGGCCTCTCTGCTTGACCCTACTCGACCCTCTTCACTGGTTCGCCTTAACCAATCACTCGATCTCCCTTGAAGAGCCACACTCCCTCAACTGGCTAAATTCTCTCTTGAGACAATGTGAAATGAGGCACTCTTGGCATATTATAACCCTAGCCTCTCTCTCATTCAATCCCAACCCTTAGATCTTCTTCTCAAGATCTAGATCTGATGGTGGGGATTTAATCAAGCATTGAGACAACTTAAGTCACATCCAATGGTTGTGAATTAATCTCATGTTGACTTAAGTTATCCCAACCAATGTTAAGTTGTCTAGACATAAAATGGCCCCTCCTTTTTAACACTACTAGACACCCATTGTGTGAAGGTACTTGCCCGAGCTACAAATTCTAACATACAAGGGAACATTGCAATCAAGAATGAGGTCCACAACCTAAAATTATGGAGTTGACATGTGGCTTGTATTTGTGTAATTGTGGCACAGGACATAAAGAGATTGTTGGGCCCTACCCTGGCCTCCCTACTTTAGGGTACTTAAGAGTTAGTTATGAATGTACACAACCATCTTCTTTGAATAAGGCCCAATAGATAATTAGTGGGTAGTTATTCAATGTAAATGGGTGATCTTTATTAAATAATACCCACTAAGTGGTTGGTACTCATTAGTGATAGGACCTCAAGTAGTTAAGTTTTTGCTAGAGAGAAACTATTTATGGAACTAGTACACTATGTAATGTTTTGCCAGGTGTTGTTATTGTATTGGAGCTTTTCTCAATAGGAGGTTGTGCACTCGAAGAGGCTTGTGAACATTTCTCTATTTTTGATGGATTATAAATACAAGGATTATATTTTTCATGTTCAATATCATTATCTCTCTTATTTACTTCTCAATAGTTTATATTTCTTGAATAATTGCTCAGTAATGATTGTTTTTTATGGTTAAGTACAATACAAATGGTATTGATGCTCCTTCATGTGCTATCACATGCAAGAATTTTAGATTTTTTGTTTTAGTTTAAGGCTAGAGAGTGTTCCAACATGTTTAAACACAAAGATCTATAGTTCAACGAGTAAAACTGTGGTTGGGTAGCATACACATAGGGAATACAAGTGGGGTCACTTGGTTGGACACCTATATTAGTACCAAGTGAGTAGTATTGCATTATTGAAAGGCCCCCAGGCATACTTTGGGTATATCAGAAGCCCCCTAGGCACCCCTAAAACTAACTTTACATAGGCCTCTCGGTCGTCTTGTTGCTATAGTACATTGAGAAAAACACTCGAGGAGATCACTCTCACGTACCAAGGAATCATGTAGCATTGCTAAGAGTACAGTCTATACTCCTTAGAGTTGTGAAATATTCGACCAGGTACTATTGTTGGATACCCATAGGTATACAAAGTGTTATAAACATAATCATAAGCACAAAGGATTTTAGGGGCTAAATTTTGCCAATGAGCTAATTTTCCATGTTTTTTCCCAAAAAAAGATTCACTAGTTTTTATTTTTTCTAAAAATGACTCCCAAATTCCATAGAATAAAATTATTTTACATTAAAAATCGCCAAAAATTTGTAGAAATTATATAAAATCCTTAGAAATTTGAATATTTTTACAAAACTATCACCAAACATTTTACATTTTGCATATTAAGGACTAGTAAGATTAGCCCATGTTTCTACATTTTAATATAAATTTACATACTTAAAATTATCCCTGATCATAAGAGTAGGAATAAGAATAATAGTATCATTAGGTTAATAAAAGGTCAAAGGACACACATGAGTCAATGCATATAAGTATATTGTCATGAGGCTCATTGTAACATCATTAAAATCATATCTTATCATTCATATCAATCAATTATTATTCAATATATTATTACATTTGTAGAATTATCATGTATATCTATAATAAACAATTTGTTTACTACAGAAAGAGCTATAATGCTTGACACTCCATCCAAGGACCTTACAAACCCCAACCTTTGTAGAACAAGCAGTTGGAAAAATCAATACCTTGGAATACAAAAAAATTGTGAATTTCGTCAGTGTAGTAACATTGAGATAGGAGTAATACTCCTACAAGAGTTAATAAATAAATTTTGGGGCTTTCTTGTACCATTGTGGGAGACTTATTTCAAAAAACGCCTTGCATGACGTTGATCACATTGGTATAGTTCTCAAGTAACCCTTTTTTGTGGACTTGATCGTACTATTGTGGGAGACCTATCTCAACAACCTCCTTGCATGATGTTGATTGCATTAGTGTACTTCTCAGATAACCCTTTTAGTCGACCCCAAGGCCCATGACATCCACGAAGAACTCTGTTGAAATAATGTAACTGCAAAGAGTATTCTTATTATTATTGATATTTTATTCATAGGATCAATCCCCATTGTGGATTGATCATGTCGGATATTGTAATAGGACCAAATCCCCTTTTGTGGATTTGTCGACAGACAATTATAATAGGCAGAATAAGAAGTCGGCCCCAGCAGTTAATAAGAAGACCCTGAAATATAATAAAGGTGGGTTTACCCACCCAGATTGAGAAGTCAGCCCTGCCAGTGAAGAGACACTTCACACGTGCTAGAACTTGTATAAATAAAGGAGGCTAACGCCTCATTTGAATATAACTCACTTGCTTAATTTGAGAGACAAGTTATGATCTGTTACCGGCAAAGGAGAGAGAGAGTGGCGCATATCTTGGAGAGGACTTT
>ML778193.1:441875-489101 GCA_009831015.1 Picea engelmannii | reverse complement strand
TGGTCCTGACTAAACATCAACAAGTATTGAAAACACCCCATGTCTTACTCCCTTCATGTGGTGAGCATGATCAAGGTATTTCACTTATTCTAGGCAATCAACAGCCCAATGGGCATCCTTATAAGCATTGTTTTGCACAAAAGAATGAAATTGAAAAGATTGTTTAAGCACTATTGAGGTTGGCATCATTCGTCTCAATACTAGCCCTTACTCATCCCAAGTAGTCATGGTATTGAAGAAATAAGGCAATAGGTGCACGTGTTCTGACTTTTGTGCTCTCAATAAGTTGATCACCAAAGAAAAAA
The DNA here is from genome assembly GCA_009831015.1 of Picea engelmannii. NCBI lineage: Eukaryota > Viridiplantae > Streptophyta > Pinopsida > Pinales > Pinaceae > Picea > Picea engelmannii. The sequence goes on along the minus strand of ML778193.1, from coordinate 488,796 downwards.
TTCCCATTCTAGTTATTGATGATCTCTTGGATGAGTTTCATGGTGCCAAGTTCTTCCCTAAACTAGACCTTTGCTCGTGGTACCACCAAATCATGATGAAGGGAGGTGGACATTCCTAAGACAACTTTTTGCACACATGAAGGACATTATGAGTTTTTAGTAATGTCTTTTGGTCTTTGCAATGACCCATCCACTTTCTAGAGCCTTGTAAACAAGCTTTTTCATCCCTTATTGTGCAATTTTGTGATTATATTCTTTGTATCTTGATTTATAATAAAACTTGGGAAGCACATGTGGATCATGTTGATAAATCCCTCCAACTGCTTTGAGATAATCAATTGTCCCTCAAGTGTTATAAATGTGTTTTTGGCGCTTCTAAAGTAGAATACTTGGGTCACATAGTCAATCGGGATAGGGTGCGAGTGGATCCCAGCAAAATTGGAGTTATCGGAGCTTGGCCACACCTCAGGACTCTTAAAATATTACATGGTATTTTAGGACTTACAGGATACTACATGAAGTTTGTGAAGAAATATGGGCAAATTGTAGCCTCATAGATTGCCTTGCTAAGGAAGAATTCCTTTGTATACAACAATGTTGTAGAGAAGGCCCTTTTAGCTTTAAAGTAAGCCATGTACTATGAGATGTCCCTGGCCATCAACCTCTGTCGGACAACGCTACCCAAACAACCTTATCTTTTGCCAACTAGCTCTGATACCAATCTGTAACCTTCCCATCCTTAAACCGACATGCCAGACAACATTACCTCATAAACTAACATGCTCGAGCATACACACACACACACACACACATATATATGGATATATTTCTAATGCAATTTTTACTAGACTTTAACATTCTGTACATACAAATATTCTTGTGGAAGCGACAATAACACATACCAATATTTAAGGGATGATTTACGTTCTGCTATCACACAACTTAATGAAGAAATAACAATAAAAACATACATGCAGTAATCACAGACAAAACCATAGATATAACCGCATATACAAATACACAACATGTAAATGAACAGAGAAATGAGTACTTATCTTTTAATTGAGGCCCACCAATTGTGTGCAGACCTTCCATGAACCTCCCAGCCTTAGACCATGTTTCTCATCACGCTCAGTAGTGGGTCACCCCCAAGCTGGGACTAAACTCCACCAGGCAAGGGATTCCTAGGCTTGGCAAGGACAGCAGGGAAGTCGCACAGAAAAATAGGAAGGATTTTTATTCCAGGAGCCACTTACGCCCACAACCCACAAACCCCCATTCCCCACACGCATGTTCCACTCCAGGAGGGTACACCTTCACTATTACAAGTCCATCGGATACTACACCTCCCTTTCCTTGGGCTTCAGCAACAGGATGGACCAGAAGTCTCATAGTATTGTAGCTGCTAGGAGACTCCCTCTAGGAGAACTCACTTCCCAACAAACTCTCTCACCTGGGGAAATTTTCTCATAGGCCTACTAACCTGCTTCTTCAATTCAACTCTTAATTCAAATGAACACAGGTGATGTCAACAACAGAATTTGGCTAACACATCGGTGATGTCAACAACAGAAAACGGGTAAGGACATAGAATATGGCAGCAAGCTAAGCTCAGCCAAGGAACGACGTTGGTAGCAACAACCAACCACTAAGGCACAACACGACTCAGGCACAATACAAGTGTGTCGGGCTTCACAAGAAATACATAGAACAACTCCAGTATCTATAGGTTACAATGGCACGTCCATCAGTAGGGAGTATGGCTCTTTTCCAGGGTGGCTAACCCCGTGAGGGTGCAGACGCAATGGTAAAGGAATTGTGAGAATCCTCAGAGTCGTGAGAGTCACGAGGGAACCCCTTAACGAGATGACTTGCCCACCTAAAAACTGCATGCGCACAGGTTGACACATGTCTCCCTGAAGCTGCATGAGCTCCACTTAACACTCGTCCCCTTTCCCCAGGAACTTAGGACAATACGGTTAAGTCAAACCTTAACCTCCAAAAAATAATAATATAATATTATTATTCCTTTAGAGGTAAGCCCTCTAGCTTAGCCCTTATTCCTAGACACTTAGCCCCTTCCCTACCTAGTGGAACTTAGTCCCCCATAACTCTTTCTTCATGGAGGGTCTACACGCAACAATGAATTTTTTATTAATGATGCGAGTATTTACATATACAAAATCAGACTCATTAGCCTTAGCATCTGGCTCACTAGCCTAATAAACACATAAGTCTCTCAGCTTATAACCACTCGACTCACCAGCCTATAAACATAATTACAATTCAGCAGGGGCTCGACCTTGGGGTGTTACAATCCCCTCCCCTTATTTTTGCACTATCCTTAGTGCAACTTATTTACACAACAACAACAAGATTTCCAAAATCTTCAAAAATATGTGGGTACTTTGCCCGCGTAGCATCTTCCTGCTCCCATGTTGCGTCCTCGAGACCGTACTAGGTCCACTGAACCTTTACAAGCTTTACGACTCAATTTCAGAGTTGCTTTCTCTTCCAGTCCAGTATGTGCACACGCTGCACTTGCAAAGCGCCTTCTTGTTCCACCTGAATCATATTCCAATCAATCACATGATTAGCATCAGGTATATACTTCTTGAGAAATGATACATGAAATGCATTATGAACAGTCATGGATGCAGGCAATGCAAGCATATAAGCTATTGTTCCAATCCTTTCTATGATTTCAAACAGTCCACAAAATCTAACTGCCAACTTGAAACAACTTCCCAGCTTCAGGGAAATTATGTTGGCTTTCACCTTTAGGAAAACATGATCACCCAGTTTAAACTCTTTGTGGTTTCTTCCTTTGTCTGCATAGATTTTATGTCTGTCTTGGGAAACCTTCAAATTTTGTTTAATCTTCAGCATTTTCTCTTCCATTTCCTTATGAAACTCTTGCCCAACCACTGCCCTATCAGCTGGGTTGTCCCAGCTTACTGGGGTGTTGCACTTTCTGCCATAAAGTGCTTCGAACGAGCTCATCTTCAATGATGTTTGATACCCATTGTTGTAGGAAAATTCTACCAAGTGTAGATAATCTTCCCATTTAGATGGTTTGTCCATCACATACATCCTTAGCATATCTTCTATCACTTGGTTTACTCTTTCTTTTTGTCCATCTAACTCAGGATGATAGGTTGTGTTGAAGTTCAGGTTCGTTCTGAACCCCATGAATAATCCTCTCCGGAACTTTGAGGTAAAATTTGGGTCTCTGTTAGACACAATTATCTTGGGTATTCCATGCAAGTGTGCTACCTCCCTTATATAAATGTCAACAACGTCGGTTCCCTTGTGAGTAGTCTTCATAGGAATAAAATGGGTGGCCTTGGTAAGCTTGTCCACTACTACCATGATTGCATCATGATGCTTTCTTGTTCTGGGAAATCCTATGATGAAATCCATTGTTACAACTTTCCATTTCCACTCAGGAATGGGTAATGGTTGTAGCAAACTTGTTGGGTGTCTATGCTCAACCTTTACCTTTTGACATTCCAAACACCTGGCAATAAAATCAACCACTTCTTTCTTCATGCATGGCCAATAATATTGGCTTTTGACTGCTAAAATTGTTTTCTGATATCCTGGGTGTCCCGCATAAGGTACATTGTGCATTTCTTTTAAAATTGCACTCCTCAATTCAAAAGAATTGGGTACATAAACTTTGTTTTTGTACAAGAGGATTCCATCAATTCTCAATTCATAATCCTCGATTTTCTGCTGCATTTTACCTTGCTGCAATTTTGTTACCAATTCCATGTATTGCAAATCTGATTTTCCAGCCTCCACAATTCTATGTTTCAAATCTGATTGGCACATACTAATGGTTGTAGCATGCAACTCATGCACTCTTTTGTTGAGTGCATCAACCACTTTGTTCTCTTTCCCCTTGATATGCTTTATATCAAAGTCATATTCACTGAGAAACTCTAACCATCTGCTTTGCCTGGCATTTAGAGTTGGTTGATCAAATAAATATTATTTACCATTATGGTTTGTCCTCAGCTCAAACCTCTTTCCCATGGGGAAGTGCCTCCATTTCTTCAAAGAGTGCACTATGGATGCCAACTCCAAATCGTGAGTGGCATAGAACCTTTCATACTCCTTCAACTTCCTTGATTCATAACATACAACAAACCCATTTTGACTGAGGACTCCACCTGGTCTTTCTTTACATGCATCTGTGCATACAATGAAGTCTTCATTTGGATCTGCAATCCTTAGAATTGGAGCACTAGTTAACAGCTGCTTCAATTGTTGGAAGCTTCTTTCACGTTCTTCTATCCATTGAAATTTCTTCCCCTTCCTTTGTAAGGAAGTGATGGGTGAGCTATTCTCGAAAACCCTGCAATGAACCTTATGTAGTAGCCAACTAGACCCATAAAGGATCTGACTTCTGTCACATTTTTTGGCACTGATCATTCTCTAATGGCTTCTATCTTCTCATGATCCACTGCTATCCCATACTTTGAAATGATATGCCCCAAGTAGTGAATTATGTTTTGATAAAATGAGCACTTGCTCAATTTGGCATACATCTGATGCTCTCTTAGCACTTGCAACACCCTCCTCAAACGATGCTCATGCTCTTCTTCCGACTTGGAATATACAAGGATGTCATCCAAAAAGACAATGACAAACTTGTCTAAATATTCCCGAAAAATTCCATTCATTAAGCACATAAAAACAACGAGTGCATTTGATAACCCAAATGGCACCACTGTGAACTCATAATGACCATACCTTTAATGGCGGTCTTGCTGATTTATTCCTCTTTAATCCTTACCTGATGGTATATCGACCTGAGATCAATCTTTAAAAATATTCTAGCATCCTTCAATTGATCGAAGAGATCATCAATCCTTGGTAGAGGATACTTGTTCTGTATAGTCACTTTGTTCAACTGTCTAAAATCAATGCACAATCTTAATGCCCCATCTTTCTTCTTTACGAACAAGACTGGGACACCCCAAGGTGACACACTTGGGCGTGTATACCCCTTCTTCAGAAGCTCTTCAAGCTGTATTTGCAGTTCCTTCAGCTCTGGTGTACTCATTCTGTAAGGAGTCTTTGACACTGGAGCTGCTCCAGGCATTAAATTTATAGAGAAATCAATATCTCTCTTTGGGGGTAGTCCTGGTACCTCCTTGAACACATCTTCAAAAAATTTCAGGACTGCATGATCCTCCATATTTGGCACCTTATCCTTAGATGCTTCCTCTATATTGGCTACAAATATTTGACAACCCTTCTTGTAACACTTCTTCAGCTGCATTGCTGAGATTTCTCTAACAGCAACTGCCCTGGAAATTCCTTGGGATGCTCTCTGATTTCCTTCCTCATCTAAGCAAGTTAATGCCTTGTTATGGCAGTCTAAAATGGCATGGTGTTGATCCAACCAATTCATACCAATTAGGAAATCATATGATCCCAAAGGCAAGATGTTCAAATCGGCCTTGGTACTCAGTCCATTCATGCCCATTGGACATGATTTAACCAACTCAACAACTTTCCTCTTGGCTCCTGTAGCCAGCTGTACTAGCCAAGATTTCTCATGCTTGCTTCTTGGAAAACATAATCTTTCCACAACTTTAGGATCTATATAACTACGAATATCTCCCGAGTCTATTAAAATAGTAAAGGCATGGTTATTGATCATACCTTCAGCTTCAATCCCGTGTGAATGAAAATCATCTTGATTGTTGTCCATGGATGCATAGATTCTTGATACTCTTATGCCCATGTCCTCCATTGTTTCAACTTGCTGAACATTGTGAACAACTCCCACCTTGCCCTTTTTGTGAGGTCAATATCTATACCTATGATCTCCTTTGCAACCCCAACATTCCATAGGTGTCGGCTTTGGCCTTTTCCCACCTACTTCAACCATTCTAGGCTCTCTCAAAACTGGTTGTCCTTGAGGGATATTCCTGAAAAATGGTGGTTTGTTTCCCTTCTTTCTCAACTCCCTCTTAAACTTCTTCTTCTCTTCCCAAGCTTTTTGGAAAGTAGGATTTTCTTTTTGTTGATCATATAATCATTTTTCTCTTCCTATAGTTTCTTCCATAGTTTTAGGATCATCATATTGGATCTTGTCATTGATGGAAGATGGTAACCCACTCAGATACCTTTGAATCTTAAATGTCTCATCCTTGATGGATGGGACATACTTCAACAACTCCAAGAATATTCTTTCATAGTAATCAATGGACATACTTCTCAGCTTCAGTTCAAAGAACTCTTTCATTTTATTGTCATAACGCCTCTTAGTTAAGTACTTATTTTCAAAATGTCTCTTGAATTCCCTCCATGTAAGATTCTTCTCTCTGACATGTTGCACTTGCACAAGCTGATCCCACTATATGGATGCCTTTCCTTTAAGTTGGTAAAAGAAAATTCTTCCCTCTGCATGAGAAGAATAGTTATGCAGTTGGAAATATTTCCTCATGCCCAACAGTCATGCCTCAACATCCTCATCTTTCTTGTGCTCTCCATCAAACGTAGGAGGCTTGATTTTATTCATTTCACCCTTCAGTTCATCCACTTCAGATCTCCTATGCTTTCTGGTAGGAGATGGACTTGAATTGTTGTGTGGCCTCCTTTTGGAATGCCTTCGGGAGTGCTGGTGATACTTGCTACCACTTCTCCCTCTTATTTCCTCATCAAGGGTCTCATGATTCTTTGATTTGCTAGAGCCACTCTCCTTATCCAATTTCTTTTCGATTCTTTCCAGGCTCCGCATCAACTTCACATTGAAGTCTCCTTGTTGCTCCTTGGCTCTCAGAAGACTTTTGTTATCTGCCTGGTGAATTTGGACATATTTTTGCAAATTCTTAATGATTTTCATCATGTTCACTTCCTTATTTATTTCTTCTCCATGCCCATTGGAGTTTGTTCCTTCAATTCCCAAATGGACATCCATTCCTCTAACTTCATTCTTTGAACTATAAGCATCATGTGCCTCCTCCATTCTCTATACTATGCAACAACTTGGTTCAACCCGTCAATTGTTAACTCTGCAAAAATGTGCAGTCAACCGAATTTTTGTCAGGCTATCAGTCTTTAATAATTTTCCATAGGAACTTAAACAATTTGATTTAACAGAAAGAATATCACATTCCCTTTTCGATGGGTTTGCGTTGATCAAGAATCCCCACGATTCTATCTCTAAGCCTTGTTTTGTTCTGCAACAATTCACCATTTGGTGCTAGCCCATTCTTATTCAGCCCTTGGTTCGCATGTGACCACGACTGTGACCCAGTGCTAATGATTTGGGCGCTTATCCAGAGTGTTGAAACTTTGGGCTCGAGAGCTTCGAAGGTTTCCCTTTTCCATGTGTCACAACATCACAGAACCACAAACTGTAGAACGCGTGAAGAATAGTGGATCTACGGTCCACATTCCTTGCTCCAATCTATGGTGGATAGGAGATTCGGAACTCCAAACTTCGACGATATCCAAGGCACTCCCCAACAAATCTCTCAGAGTCTCGAATTGGCGAACTCGTGAAGTAGGGTGGATCAACGGTCCATGATGACTTCGGCGCTTCGGCCTTAGGGAGTTCTCAACCCATGCAACCCCACTTTTCCCTGAAGTGGCTATCCTCTGTAGGTTCTTCACCCACTAACATGTGGCACACATCTCATGTGTCTGCATCATCCTTGGTGACGTCTACACGACCACGTCACTTTGGGACTTCGAAACTTCGGGACTTCAGAAGATTTTACACTTCCATTCCTCAAATCTCCCAAACTCCGAATTTTTGATCTACTTTACCTTTCAGGGTCCACATGGTACAACTATTAACAATTAAGGTGGTGGAACGTTTCCCCACATGTCAGATTTATTTTGTTCTAACAGAGTCATCAAAGTTCCATTTTGATTGACACATGGTAGGAATAAGGAAGTCCACGTCACCCTGGGTGACATCATCATGCCACGTCACTTCAGGACTCCAGCTTCGGAAGGCTTTACCTTAGCATACTTTGTTTCTCCCGAAGTGTCGAGCTCTGAATACGCTGATCTGCCGCCGCACCTTACCCCTTTCTCTTGGCTTGATCTACGGCTCCGATCTAACTTCGGCCAATCCAACAGTCAAGCATTTTTCCTTGGATCTACAGTGTAGATCCTCTCCAGAACTTAGGAACTTCGAGCTTCAGCCTCTTTTCTTATAACACATAAACTTTGCGGAAGTCGCAAAGTCCAAAGGACTTGGGGGTTTAACTTTTATGTACCTTCACTAGATCTGACGACTGTGAAGGGTCTTCCTTCTCCCGAACAGATCCTACGGCCTAATTTCAACCTTGCGACCCAACAAAACGATTGTTCCAACTTCCTTCTCCGTTGCCATTTCATAAAACGTTATACCTCCTGAGCTTCATAATGCGGCCAAGGTATTCTCTTGGCACCCAAGGATGCTTTGAACCTCAAATTTTGTCCCTTTCAACAACAATTCACTCTGAAATCTTGTCTCGTTAACCACTAACATGGCCCATCCAGGCTCAGTATCGAAACCATGCCTCTAATACCAATTTGAGACGTCCCTGACCATCAATCTCTGCCGAAAAACGCTACCCAAACAACCTTATATTTTCCCAACTAGCACTGATACCAAGTTGTAACCTTTTCGGACTTAAACTGACAGGCCAGGCAACATTACCTCGGAAACTAACATGCTCGAGGATACACATATATATATGGATATATTTCTAATGCAATTTTAACTAGACATTAACATTCTGTACATACAAATATTCTTGTGGAAGTGACAATAACACATACCAATATTTAATGGATGATTCACATTCTGCTATCACACAACTTAATGTAGAAATAATAGTAAAAGCATACATGAAGTAATCACAGACAAAACCGTAGATATAAAGCATATACAAATACACAACATGTAAATGAACAGAGAAATGGGTACTTATCTTTTAATTGAGGCCCACCAACTGCGTGCAGACCTTCAACGAACCTCCCAGCTTTAGACCACACTGCTCATCATGCTCAGCAGTGGGTCACCCCCAAGCTGGGATTAAAATCCACCGGGCAAGGGATTCCTAGGCTTGGCAAGAACAATAGAGAAGTCGCATAGAACAACAAGAAGGATTTTTATCCCAGAAGCCACTTATGCCCACAACCCACAGACCCTCATTCCCCACATGCATGTTCCACTCCAGGAGAGTACACCTTCACTATTACAAGTCCATCGGCTACTACACCTCCCTTTCCTTAGGCTTCAACAACAGGCTAGACCGGAAGTCTCAGAGTACTGTAGCTGCTACGAGACTACCTACAGGAGAACTCACTTCCGAGCAAACTCTCTCACCTGGGGAGAGTTGCTCACAGGACTGACAACCTGCTTCTTCAATTCAACTCTTAAGTCAAATGGACACGGGAGATGTCAACAACAGAATTCGGCTAACACACAGATGATGTCAACAAAAGAAAACATGTAAGGACATAGAATATGGTAGGAAGCCAAGCTTAGCCAAGGAACTGCATTGGCAGCATCAGCGAACCGCTAAGTCACAACACGAATCAATCATAATACATGTGCGTCGGGATTTACAGGAAATATGCAGGACAAATCCAGTATCTGCAGGTTACAATGGCGCATGCATCAGTGGGGAGTATGGCTCTCTTCCAGGGTGGCTAACCTCGCGAGGTTGCATACACAATGGTGAAGGAATAGTGAGAATCATGAGATTCGTGAGGGAACCCCCCAACGAGATGACTTTCCCACCTAAAAACTGCATGCGCCCAAGTTGACACATGTCTCCCTTAAGCTACATGAGCTCCATTTAACATTTGTCCCCTTTCCCCAGGAACTTAGGAAAACATGGTTAAGTCAAACCTTAGCCTCTAGGAAATAATAATATAATATTATTATTCCTTTAGAGGAAAGACCTCTAGCTTAGCCCCTATTCCTAGACACTTAGCCCCTACCCTACCTAGTGGAGCTTAGTCCCCCATAACTCTTTCTCCGTGGAGGGTCTACATGCAACGATGTAATTTTTATTAATGATGCGAGTATTTACATATACAAAATCAGGCTCATTGGCCTTAGCATCTAGCTCACTAGCCTAATAAACACATAAGTCTCTTAGCTTATAACCACTCGACTCAGTAGCCTATAAACATAATTACAATTCAGCAGGGGCTCGACCTTGGGGCGTTACATTTTTTTTTTCCACAGAAAAAAATCGTAATTTTATTAGGAAAGTATAAAATTACATTCGTAGATATATATTTGATATGGGAATATAGCCAAAATATATATTGTCTTTGCATTGTCACTTCCATTTCTGAAAGTTTCTTCATAACAAAAAAGCACACAAAATATCAGTCTTGTTTTGTGACCCATATACAGTCCATTCATATACATAAGTACAAAAAAATAACATGTTTTTTACAATATTTCTATATTTGTAATCCGTCATAGAACGCTAGTAATGAATGCATTTCTTTATATTTGTCCATCCTGAAAGGGTCTGTGATAGTCAAAACTATCTTCTGTTGTATGTTCTGTGATGTGCCAATTTCCATATTCTAGTTGTGTGGCTTCTTTGGAAAGTCGTTCAGCCAGTGTGTTCCTTTCCATGTAGATATGAGAGAGAGAAATAGTGTCAAATGTGGAGATTATCCTCAGTACTTCTACGAGATATGGTCTAAGTCTAGCAATATGACAAAATTATTCATGATTCGCCCAATTGATGATTACTAAGGAATCCCCAAAGACTTGTAGTGAGGTACAACCTTTTTCTGCTGCAAATAGAAGTAACAATTTTAAGGCCATAATTTCAGAGTAATTGTTGGTGTCGGTCCCCAAACCAGCCTTGAGATAGAAGTAATGTTGATCGAAAAGATATATACAACCCCCCCCCAGGTGTAAATGATCACCCGAGGCTGCTCCATCGAAGAAATCCCAAGGCCTTCCTTTGTCGATCTGTTCCTCCCGAGTACTTTGATCAGTGCCCTGTCCTTGTCTACCTCTCAATTTGAGATAGTCGAGGATACTTAAGCAATTTGCGGCCACCCGAAGTGGTGACTGTGGTTCATCTCAGAAGAGTATGGTATTTCTGGCTATCCATATCCCCCACGAAGCAATGATGGGAAAGGCTTTTATGTTTTTTGGTGTCCTTGGTGATATCCAATCTTTCAAGGCTTCTTCGAAGGATACTCCTCGCCAATGGCCAATGGAGGTGTTTGATTTGGTGGCTTCCGCCCAGACCAATGTGGTGGAAGGACAACAAATAAATAAATGATCGGCCATTTCCCCCTGTGCTCTGCATAGTGAACACCAACTCAGGCCATGGAATTGTCTCCTCTGTAGAATGTCCCACGTAGGTAATTTGTTTTCTAAGATTGACTAGACCAAGATTTTGCCTTTTGCTAGGCACTTTTGTTTCCAAAGATTCATCCATCACCACTTTGCTTCTTGTTGTAGTGGTTCGATGCTTAGTTGATCATATCCATCTTTGGGAGTGTAGATGCCTCCCAGATCTCCTTCCCACATAAACTCATCCTCTCTCTCGCTCAAACGTAAATTTTCTCTCCTAAGGGCTCTGAGATAGTGGTCCCATATTAAAGCTTCAGGCTCATTTAAACCCAAAGTTCTTCCAATTTTCCAGCCTTTTTGCCACAATTTTGTGTTGAGGGGGTCCATGACTTGGGCCAGATAGTAATATCCCCCACGGTCTAAGGCTATGAAAATTTCAGCTGGAAGAATGTGCTCCCTCAAGCATCCTACCCAAGGATCTCGTCCAATTCTGAGCGAGTTTCCAGACCCTACCAACCATGCTAAACTGTTGCCAACCACATCAAAGGCTCATTGTACCGACTTCCACATCACAGAGATTCTCGTTGTTCGTGGGATGGGGCTCCTGATCCATTCTATTACGAAGAGTGGGGCCACATACTTAAGAAGGACAAGTTTGGTCCAAAGGATTTTTGTTGTGATCAGTCTCCATACTGATTTTTTCGCTAGGGCTTTTGAGAAAAAAAAAAATTTAACCCCCATCCTCCCAATGCCTTTGGTTTGGAAATTCTCTCTCATCGAACCCAGGGCATCACCTGGTTTTCCGATTTCCCCCTCCAAAGATAAGAGAATGACATCTTTCTCTCCTTTTATAAAATTCCCTTTGGGATCCAAGAGAGGGACATCCAGTATACAGGGATTGCTTCCAGAACCGACTTGACGAGGAATAACCTCCCTACCCTTGATAGCCATTTATTGCTCCAGACTTTCATCCTTTTTTCCATCTTTGCCAATAGCCACATCCAGTCAATCTTCCGATAAAGTGAAAGCCAAGGTATTTGAGGCCCTCATCCAAATTCAGTGTTTGGAAAGGGAAGAGGTCCAAATAATGTTGAATGAAATCATCCTCAGTCCAGGAGAATAGAATACTGGATTTTTTTTCATTAATCCTCATACCGGTTGCAATTCTAAAGAGTATTAGACCCTCCGATAAAATGTCAGCATCTCGCTTCGAGCCATCACAAAAGATCAGTATATCATCTACGAAAAGCAAGTGTCTAATGGTCAATCCATTTGAGATTTTTATGCCTGAAAATCTGCCACCCAAGTTTTCCCCTGCCAGGTAACAACTAAGGCCTTCAGCTACCAGAAGGAAGAGTAAGGGAGAGAGAGGGAATCCCTATCATATTCCTCTTTCTTCTTGAAAGAAAGTTGTGGCGGATCCATTGAGGAGAATGGATAAAGATACCGAGCTCAAACATGCCATTACCCAGTTGGTAAAATCCAGCCCAAATCCCAGGTGTATCAAAAGCATTCTAAGGTATAGCCAGTTTACCCGGTTGAAAGCTTTGGATAAATCTATTTTCACCACAGTTGCTTTAAGATTATTTAGTTTAATGCTATGTAGTCCTTCTTGTGCTACCCCAATGGCTTCATGTATCTATCTGCCTTCGAGAAAGCCAAACTGTTTGCAGGAGATGTGTTTGGAGAGGATTACCTTCAGCCTTCTACTGATTACATTTGAGATAATCTTGTATAGATAGTTGCATAAGGAGATAGGCCGAAAGTCTTCAAAAGATGAGGGATTGTCTGTCTTTGGGATGAGCACTATGAAAGTAGCATTGATTGGATTGTGCATATAGCCTCGCACCCTAGATTCCTTGACCACCTTCAATAAGTCAGATCCAATAATATCAAAGCATCCCAGGTAGAATTCAATTGGCCATCCATCAGGGCCAGGGCTCTTCCCTTTTTGAAAGGAGTGTAATACTTCTGTCAATTATTTATCTGTGACAAGGGTCGTTAAGGACTCAACTTCTTCCTCTTCAACAAAGCGGGGGAATAACCGAGCTACCTTAATAATTTCAACAATGGACGTCTCCTCATGTGCTTTATAAAGTTTCTTAAAGTGTTCGGTGCCCAGATCAGATAGTTCTTTGAAAGTTTTGACTTCTTCCCCCCTCTGATCCCTCAAAATCCAAATGGTATTGGTCATCTTCCTCCCTTTGGCATATGCTTGAAACAATTTGGTGTTTTCATCTCCACAGGCTAGCCAAAGTGCCCGGCTCTTTAACCTCCATTGTGCTTCTCTTTCTTCCAGAATGGCCTTGCGCCTTTTCTCCAATCCAAGTAAATATTCTTTTTCTTCCTGACTATAGAAACCTTGGCCTTCCCCATCTTGAAGCTCTACCAACTTATAATCAATGTCACTCAGCTCCCGGTCTTCTTTGATCTTTTTCTCTCTAGCCCATCCTTTTGTTGCTTGTTTGAGTCATTTGAGGTTCTCAACAAAAATTACCGCCGCAGGGACTTGGGTTTGTTCTAGAATAGTTATCCACAAATCCCTTACTAAATCAATATAGGTTGGGTCTGAGAGCCAGCCTACAAAGAATTTGAAGGGGCTCGACACCCTTCTGTTTTTTTCCCAGAATTCAATCAGAATCGAAAGATGATATAATTCTCTCCCAAAAGTAACCCATTGTCGAACCAGATCAGATGATTCTAGGAGATCATCGATCAATAAAAATTTGTCCAGTCGTTTGGCCACCTGGTCGGGGCCTACCCGTCTGTTGCACCAGGTGGGAGTTAGTTTTTGGGGTTCCACATCCACCAACCCTGCCTGGTCCAAGTAGTTTACAAAGAAATTTTTTAAGGGATCTTGTGCAGCTCGAGGACCCCACACTTCCGAGGCTCCAAGAGAGAAATTGAGATCTCCACCAAGTAGAAAATCCTTGTCCTTAAACCATTCACACTCAACAAGAGAGTTCCAGTAAATCTGTCGATCCTGATGAGGTTCATAAATGTTTATAACAGTTAAGTTGTGACCCAGGTCGGTAGAGAAGAGAGTTAGTCCAATCCCCTAGACAAAACCCCAGACACTTTCCAAATTGTAGTTTATTTTCTTCCACCCTGTGGCCAGTCTCCCCAAGCAACCTCTGGCATCCACTGTTGCAAACATCCAGCCCAAGAGTAAGGTTTCCAAGGCCTTTACCACTAAGATGCTATCCCCTAAAGTTTCTTGTAGAAGAATGACCTCTGGCGAGCTTTGTTCGACCAACCTTCGTACAGATGATTTTTTTTACGGGTTCGCCATCCCCCGATAGTTGAAAGAAAGGATCCTCATGGGGTAACTCCTTCCTGGGGTGGATTTTCTCTAAGCGCCCGTTCAATAGAGGATTGTCTGCCTGAAGCCAAGTCAATTTTGGCCCGATCTTGTGTTAGATAAAAGTTTGTTTTTCGTCCCCTTCCTTTATCCACAAAGATATTTCAGGTTAGTGGCCCCAAGCCTCGACCTTTCGACATTTGATTGTTCTCTGAAGGGTCTGCCTTGGCCACCGATATACTCCTAAGGTGATAGCATACTTTGTTGTATTCATAGGAGGAGTCAGTTGAGGTGGAGGGAGTGGCTTGAGTGGAAGTACGGGTGGAAGGGAGGGTTGCTACCGAGGTAAGTGGAGAGTGAGAGCCCGAAGATAGGTCAGGAGTCAAAGCTTTTCCTATTGGAGAGGTGAGTTGATATGTAGGTAACATATCCACAGTTGACTCTCGATCTTCCTGCCTCCCCAAGTTTAGAGATGGTGTAATTAGCGGAGGAGAAATTATCGTCGAAATGGAGGAAAGGGGGCAAAGGAGGGAGGGAAAACTGACTAGAGGATGACACTTCCCACCCAGAAAAAGAGAAGGATCCATAATGTTTACATCCAGATCAATAAACTCCATAGATGAAAGGGGAGAGGAAGTAAAATTAGAAACAAATAGTGTTGACTTACCCGATAGTTCCTAGTCGCATCGAAGGAAGTTCCCCAAAGAAGGCAAGGAAATATGATCAGCTGCAACGTGCATCACCATTCCAACTCCCTGGTTACTCCAGTGACCCGTGCTTGTTCCTTTTGTACACATGACCTTTGGTAGCGGCATATCCTTGCCCATTTGCATTTTAGAGTCCATCTGTTGTTCCAATTTCTTTCTCAGAGAAGAGGATGAGGAACTTTTTCCTTTGGCTTTCCGATCATTTCCTTTGAAGGGTAGAGGGAAATTTTCTACCCCATGGCCGTAGATGTGGCATCTATGACATTTGAAGGGTATTCCTTTGTAGTCTAATGTTTGTACAAAAGTCCCGGCCACTGAGTCGATAGTAATCTCTTGAAGTAAGCCCTTCCATATATTTATCATGACCAAGATGCGGACCACTGTCATGTATCATGTATCTTCAAAGGACATATCGACTTCTAGATAGCTTCCCAGCAGATTGTTGATGGCCGCAAATCGATAAGTGTTCCAAAATTGCATCGAAAGCCCCGGGAGCCTAACCCAGATGGGTTCCTCATCAATTTGTTCTCTCTTTGCATCAAAGGTTGGGGTCTAGCGTTTGAGTAGTGTGGGGGTGTCACCTAAGCTCCAAACTTTCTTTAAGACCTAGTCCACATCCTTCAGTGTGGAGAAGATGAAAGAAAACCATGCTCTAGTGAGTAGCCAGATATGTGGCATCTTAGAGATCTCTGGTAACCAGGTTTTGCTTACCCAGTCCTTAAAAAAATCCAATCCCAATTTCTCGCCCCTGACTCTACCCACCACTGCCCTTTCTGTGAGATCCAGAACTCTATCCAATGCAACGTCCTCTCTGAAGACCAGTCACTCTGTGGCTGCCCTATCTCAAGCACACCGAACGACTTTTGTGTGATGACCTTCTGTGTTAATCATCTCCTTGGTCATTCTCTCCCCCCTTTGTGGAGTTATGGCAGGCAGGAAACCCTTCTTCTCGAGAATATTGTCAGCAGGTAAGGCAAAATCGTCCCCACTTGTGGATACCCCCGGTCCCCGATCACTCCCCTGCTCACCATCCACCAAAAAATCCGATGGAAAATAAATCAGAGGAGAGTTGAAGCCTTCGGTGAGCACGTTCGGTCTTTCTGTAGAAGCTACCTTAATCAAGTCCGAAAAAGGTATGATAAGTCCTATTGAGAGCTCCCATGAACCAAACCCCAAACCCTCGTCAAAGACTCCATCCTTCATGGGGTAATAAACGTGGTCCCCACCCCAATCCTCAATGTAGTTCAGGCCGCCCGTGAATGGCATTTGCTTCGCCAATGGGGAAGCCGAGCATGTCAAGTCTGCCACCAAAACCCTTGATTCTCTAGCCTCCACACTTCGAGGTATATTCTGGTCACTGTCTGATTGCCTTGGGAACCCGATCCTTGTCAGTTTCCTTGACCCACCTGTCTGCGGCCAGTCTCTCGAGAATTCACCACCATTCGCGGTCGCCTGGCGAGCAGTAGAGTGCCCCTCTCCTCCAATTAAAATGGGGTTCCCCCTCTCCGATGGTGACACCATGGTCGAAATGTGGCCAGCTACGATGCTCTGGCCTT
Organism: Picea engelmannii; assembly: GCA_009831015.1. Taxonomy (NCBI): domain Eukaryota; kingdom Viridiplantae; phylum Streptophyta; class Pinopsida; order Pinales; family Pinaceae; genus Picea; species Picea engelmannii. The sequence goes on along the minus strand of ML778193.1, from coordinate 471,930 downwards.
GTTTTCTACCCTAGCGTCGTATTTCGAGATCTTCGAACCGGTCAAGGAGAAATGCAACCCTATCCCGCCAATAGCTACTTCGTCCACCATGAAAACCCATCAAGATCTCATACATGATTTATATGTTATTAATATGTTATCTTAATGCCTTGGGGTGTTACATACTATACTTGTCTTTGCAATGCCTGATTTCTTTAAGACTTTTATCTTGGAATGTGATGCCTTGGGAAAAGGTGTTAAAGTAGTGTTGATGCAAGAGGGGCGTCCATCAACATTCACTAGTAAACAATTGCGTGACAAAAAATTGGGAAAGTGGAAGATGTAAACTAGATATATACATAAAATATATATTTAATATTTATAAATTTATTATTCACTCTCTTATTCAAATATACAACAACATGTATAAATACACGTACATGAGTAGAGTCACGTCTAAAAAGACATGAATTTACATTAAAAGTAATGATTGTTACATTAATGATTTAATTAATAATTAATGGCATTGTAATATACACAAGGGATAATACAAGTCATCCCTACTAAAAAATAAGTTTCATCCTTGAAGCATAGGTAAAGATGGATCATGTTTCCGTCATTAGGTACTCTACAAAATAGCTTGCACATCCTTGAAAGGTTGTCTTTCCTATATTCCTCGATCAATGCAAGCCAACTAGAATGCTCATTTTCAAGAAGTCGAGTCTGGACACGGCAAGGTAGCTCATTTTGCACAATCTCCAATATCTTTTGTTGGTTTATTGAGTGTAAACATTGGGCACTTATGTGCTCACGTTTCAAAATTTCTTCCACCTTCAACAAATAATCATTATCTTCAAACTTTATTTTATCCCAAGAGAGGAAATCTTCAAATGTTAGACATCTCTGTGAAACCAAACAATCAATGAAAGACTTCAGAAATTGTTAGGCTTGAGCATCCCCTGCATACTCGATTGTTGCAATGCATTAATCTGATTTGGAAAGAAAAACATTTGCTTCAGCTGGAGTCTTGTCTAAGAGACCTTCAAATTCAAACCTTGCCCATGTGAGATGGTGGTGAAAATTCTGTGGAAATGAGTGAAGCGTACACATGGGTTCCTGCTTTTCAAACGGATATCGTGATGCTCAATAGTTCTCAGTCGGGTGAGGGATAACCAGTTGGGTGTTGCACTTGGTTCCCAGAGTTCCATATGCTAGCAATGGATTCTGGAAGTAAACACACGTGAATCTACATACATCTGGGTATTGACATTGTCCAGAGCATTTAAAACAACATCAACCTCATTGTTCCAGAAGGAGTCATTAAAGACATGTTGGGTATCTGGGCCCACACAATCTTGTATTTCTTCAACCTATAAATGTGGGTTGATTGCAGTGGTTGTTGATGTTGCCATTTTTTACTTTGCCTGCCAAATATTCCAATCCTGGGAGAGGAATTGTCTACTAAGATTACTCTTCTCAATAACATCATCATCCTTTGTATTCAACTTTCCCTGGCTCCCATAGGAGGCTCCCATGAGGGCTAAGTTCTTTAGAATCTCACATCCTAGAGCACCAACCCCACAAGAAATAGTTTCGCATCTTCCAACTTTGTATGCGTATCTTTTCCAAATAAAGAAATTTGGGCATCATAATGAAAATTTAGAGTCCTTACGTCCTCTGGCCCAAGGAGTTCTACATGAAGAGATTCCAATGAATCGAAATAGAATAACTGGAAAAGTGGATGAAACTTTCCAGAACAGGCTTTCACGATTACTTTCCCAACAATTCCACCAAACATAGCTACCATGGGATTCAACATTGCACGAGAACCACTTGCAAAATGCTTGAACACATTTACATTTTCATCAATGGCATTGACATCCAACTTAATCAGGTAACTTTCATTATCATTTAAAGCCTTTTCCACATCCATAAATCTACTGACATCTTCCTTAGAAGCAGCACAAGGGAAATTCCCAAATTGATGAAAAAATTTATCTAGTGCTCGGAAACTCAAGTGTAGAACTGTAGGGCAATCAAACTTGGATAAATCACTGAGAAGAAACTCACAGAGATTTTCAAGTTCTTCCCTCAGTGTCTTAAAATTTAAGAGCTTGGGTTTCTTAAGCTGAGTGACTATGCCACCCATTTCATAGCATCCAAAATTAGTGGTGTCTTCCTGTAGGTGGAAATAATATGGTCTAACATTCATTACTTTTCTTGGCTTGCCATCATTGAGATCACTCATGCCTTCAAATTCATAGAAAACAACGAAATCCCCATCCTTGAATTGGAGCCTCCCATCATCATTCGTACTAAATTTTCCATCTGGACCAAAAACAATCAATTTTGGGATGTGTTTAAAATGGAAAAGTCAAAAGAGATCCTTAGTTTTATTTCGCAAAGGGAAACCCAACCATGGAAAGTGACATCTGGTATCATATTCAAAAGCTTTAAAAGTTTATGTTGCCCCTTTATCACCGATTAAAACAACCTCAAACGCTTCTCCTCTTTCCTTCAGCTCCTTGTATACTCGAATAAGCTTCAGAGTGAAGTGAAAGTAAGAATAGTAGTATTGAGTGATAAAGAAAAATAAATCAACTGTCTTGTCCACAAGTTCAGAAACTGGGTCTAGAATCTTTGCATGTCTAACACTATCCCCATCATCAAACTATCACAAAATCACCTTCATCAGAAACCACGTGGGACTCCAGGGTTTGCGCTCATAGTATTCTTTTCTCTTCAGCTTCAATTTCCTTCTTTATTTCCTGTGTGAATGGGTAAGCTCAAATTCCATTTTCTCGAATCAAGTCCATTACTTACGTCTCTAACGTTTTCCCAACTGTCGCTATAACAATCAAGGTCAAGATAGATTGAACATGAAAGTGCCGAGACAATTCACACTGATTCCTATATCCAAATGACGGAGCCATCCCTGGCATGCTTGCATGATACTTCTTGAAGTTTTCTTTCGTGCGATCAAGGTGGATGAACACAATCTAAAAGGCCTCTCCTTTCCTCATGGGATCATCATAAATCTCGACAAGCTATGCAATGAATTGTTTATAGGGACCACACTAGAGCGCTAAGAAATACAAAAAATGTTGAAGGTCGAAGCCTCCACAAGCAAATGCATTCCTCTTGACCGACAACATTCCTAATAGAAATCGAACGATGGCGATACAAACCTACAAATCTAACAACTCCTCACCTTCCTAGTCAGAGGAGCAAAAAGAAAAAGAAGAACTCGATGCAAAAGTACTGCCTGCGAAGAAGGGGGAGGCAGAGCGTCGCGGGGTTAAAAGAATCCGCAAGGAACAAAGGGGAGAAGGAAAGAAACTAAAAGGGAGAAATGACACAGATATGTTAGAAGAAAACCTAGCTTGGGCTTGGCAGTGCATGGAAATTCACCATCTATTATGCCAATATGATATCGATACCCAACAATATTGTTGCCTCTCAGAAGAAGAGTTTGTGGCCAAAGTTAAGGAGGAAACCACTGTGGCGAAGAGGGGGAAAGATCATGTTCCTCTGCTAGGGGAGGATCCGACGACTGAGTTGTGGGCGATGTTGGATAAAATCTGGGCATAAATCGAAGTGCGGAAGAGGGAGGCAGGGTTTCCTGAGAAGCATAGACCCATTGTTTTCCCCAAAAGCTCTGTTACTGGGACCTTCCCTCCATTGTTTCTAATTAAGAAATCTTGTTCCTTATTGCAGAGCAACGACGTCAAATTCTGGTGGGATTCGGTCACGAAGGTGACAGTCTTTTCATTCTCATCTATTTCAACCATTATGTGTATGTTTATTCTTTTTCTGTCAGAGACCAGATTGTGACTGGTGTTGATTGTCCAAATGTTGATTGGGTTGGCTCTGACTGTCCAAATGCTGGTGTGGATTGGTACTCACCTTCAAGGTCCGACTTGGTGACGAAGGATTCTTCTTATTTCCTTCTTGAAGTGAGATTTGGTTTTGGCGGAAACCCTCCTCCAAGTGTACCAAGACTGCCTTCTCTATTAGTTCTTCCATTATTTCGTTCACATAATTCTTCATTTCTTCGAGAGTGTTGCTCATATTTTCCATAATTTTCATGTTTTTAAGAATGATATTTTCCATCTTGAATGCATGTGATTTTGGATTTTGCTAAGATTTTCACTCTGATACCAATTGGAAGCTGTAAACCATATATATATATATATATATATATTCACTTTCTTATTCAAATGTATAACAACGTGTATAAATACATGTACATGAGTAGAGTCGCGTCTAAAAATACGTGACTTTCCATTAAAAGTAATAATTATTACATTAATGATTTAATTAATAATTCATGGCATTGTAATATACACAATGTATATTACAGAAATTCCACCTATGAGAAAGAAATGATGGCCATCCTTCATGCAATGGATACTTGGTGTCTGTATCTCATTGGGAGGTGCTTCTAAATCAAGACAAACCATCATATTTTAAAGTTTTTTTTGGAGCAAATGATGTCGTCACCAGAGTAAAACAAGTGGGTCACTAAGATGCTAAGGTATGATTACGACATCATATACCCAAAGGGAAAAGAGAATGTGGTGGTTGATGCTTTGTTTAGGATGTAGAATTTCTTTTGGGCCTTGACTTTTAATGCAAAATAGAAATTTCACCTCTTAACTAGAGGTTTCTTGGATCTTAACCCTATGAATTTTCAACCTTAGGGATGTTATGGAATATAGAATAAAACACAATGAAAAGTGAACAATATTTCAATTCTTAATAGTCCAATCTTCTACGCAATCCAAGGAGAAAAAAATCAAATGACTTGATAAGTTTCATCCCTCTAGGTCAATGTTATCATGTATAAACTAGATTTGAAAACTCACTTTTACAATAGTTATAATTGTTATTAACAACCCTTAACCTTGTCAATTATGATATCAAGTCACTCAAAAAAATTGTACTTTACTTATGTCAAATGAACAAGATCTATATAGTTGTAAATTACAATTCATGAAGAACATACATGGTAGGAAATCAAATCTGCAATTTACACAAGTTGTGGACAACTAAAAACTTCATTAATATACACAAGTTAAAGATGAAGTTGATGTACATGCATAGCCTTATCACAAGGCTAGTACAATCCACTAGCTCTTCAAAACTCTAGCAAGGGAAAAAAGTGAAAACCCTAGCTCAACCAAGGAGCTCCAACATGAATGAATCACTCAAACAAGTCCTCCAAGGTAAGACATCCACTTCTCTTATTCTTCTTCACCAAATACACCTAGTATTTCATCACAAAATCCTAATCTCAAACCTCCAAGGGATGAATCCCTAACTGTAGATTTCCAGATGCTCTAAGAAGATCATGAAACCCTAGCGACTCCAAGAGAGAGAGATAAGTACAAATGCACATTTAAGAATGAGATATCATCACCAATGTTTTTTTCACATGAATAAACTCGAGTATCTCACAAGGATCAAGTTCCAAGCCAAGACATCCTCTCTAGACTTCATAACTCCTCCTAGGGTTTCCTCATGAACCTTAGAAAATCACTCCAAGAAGACAAGTACAAAGAGAAGAGTACAATGATGATGATGATGAATTAAAGGAGTCTCTCCTTCCTCCATATATATATGGGAGGTAAGGGAGGTAAATGATACAATGTGGGCCTAAGCCCTTACAAGCAACCTATAATAAACTCATGTAGGCCTACACACATGAAACACTCCACTCTAATGGTATGCATGCCATGCTCCAAGGTGATGTTGTACACAATAAACACTCAAAGATGATGTAGTTACACAAGGTGTGTCCACACCTCTCTATTACATGCCCACATAGACTCCATCGCTCCTCCTAAGCCATGTACTCCATTGGGTATACTCCCCCTACATGACCACTATTGCAACCCATGTGTTCCTAAGTTAACTCCAAGCCTCCATTCGATAATCTAATCTACCCCATGCTATCAAGGGCCTAATTCCCTCCTCCAAGATGCACAACACTCCTCCTAATTAGGGAATTCTCCAAGCAAGTGAACCTTTCCATGTGGCTAAAATGAAGGACGTCCACCAAGCTGTCAAGAGAACTCTAATGCCCCAAGTAATCACTAAGCAAGCTATATCCAATGTGAAAATCCATCATGCACCATCTTCCATGTGCCAATCCATATTGTATCATATGGGGACTGAACGTACTCCATGTAAGCTAAATTTCACAAAGCACCCCCAAACATGGTGGAAACACTTTTGGAGTAACCTGCAAGATAACACTCCCTTTTTACGAGGAAAGTGCTTACACTGACACATGTTGACTCCTTCTGCAACTCCACCAAACCTACTACCTGCAAATTTGTACCTATTGCATCCCTAGAATCAACCACTATCATCTATAAAGACTCTGTCACCCATGATACCACAACATATTGATCCTTTAAAGAATGATGACCATCTGTGAATATGAAGGAATATAACCTTGGGACAAAAACAACTTGAGAAACTACAACATCCTCCAAGTCAATATCACGAGCCAACATCAACAAAAACCACATCATGAGCTATCTAGGAAACCTTGAAAATATATTCATATCTCCATACAATATCAAGACAAGTGAATCACATCTATCAATGTCTCAAAGATAGAAATCTATGCAAGTAACTCATTGATCTTGTAATGTCAAGCTTATGGTATAGGTAACAACCTATGTAACGTCATTAACAACCTGTCAAAATGACGATCCCTCTCATGCACCTCTAATCCTCTTGCAACTTAAACAACCTGAACTGGATCAACTCCCTCATCCTGAGAGAATCTTGAAGCAAGACTAACATCATGGGAAACTCCCTCTGTTTAATAACATCCATCAACAACTCCCTCTATTTGAGAGAATCCATCAACCCTATCCCCAGATTCTACAATACTCGCATCAACTCCAAACCTATAATCAATCTCAACATCATCCTCCATCAAGTTATCACACCCCTCCTCTAATGGACAACTATAATTCATACAGATGTAAGAAACCAATGCAACATGAATAACATATTTCCAAGGAGGTATACTTGCCCCTCTGAAGATCTGGGCACTTGTATATGCTCTCAAGCCTCTTGCAATGTATGAATGAGGACATATTTGAGCCTAGCCTCACCTCATCCATACCTAAATCTGACTGATCATGAGTCTCAAGATTAGTCTTTGGAACAAATTCCTCCTCACTTTCCTAAATCATCGAAGGAGAGTCTCACGAACTAGAACATCTCACATGCTCATTAAACTTCACATCTTTTCTTATTATTGTGTTCATCTGTGTTAGAAAGTAGAACCTATAAGATGTAGAAGTATCATTGTATCCATCAATGCAACATGATATCATAGCATCCATAATAGGTTTTGAGCCTATCTCCATGGCATCCCACCATGCAAGCTCTACATATGCCTCCTCAAAGCTAGAAGGCTCATCTAGCCTCTCACTAGAATGTACAAGTGCTACTAGATTAAGGAATAAATTATAAAGGACATCAAAATTTACAAGTGCTACAAGATCAACAAGTAACTTTTAAAGACTACTCTCTCTCACCCCTTTAGCCAAAGTTCTTAGACTAGCTAGACTACAATCAATGATGGTGCATTGTCGACCCTTAAAAATAAATCTCCAGTATACATCTATCATCCATGAAATTGAAAGAAGAATCTTCCTCAACCCAGGGACAAACAAAACATAATCCAACTCAAGAACATCACCTAAAGGCATCTAAAAGGAAATGGAGCTAACTCCTCTTACAAGATAAGTTGCATCATCACCAAGCTCCACGCTCTTGCCTCCCTCTTACTCTTGAATCCCACTGAATAAAGACCTATCATATGTCATGTGTCTTGAAACTCCACTATACATACTAATGCAACATGACTAGCATATCTCCAAGGAGGTATACTTTCCCCTCTGAATATCTGGGCACTCCTATATGCTCTCAAGCCTCTTGCAATGTGTGAATGAGGACATATTTAAGCCTAGCCTCACCTCATCCATACTTGGATCTGACTGATCATGAGTCTCAAGATCACTCTTTGGATCAAATTCCTCCCTATTCTCCTTAATCACTGAAGGAGAGCCCTATGAACTAGAATATCTTACATCCTCATCAAAATTCACATATTTTCTTACTATTGTCTTCATTTGTGTTGGAATGTAGACCCTGTAAGTTGTAGAAATATCTTTGTATCCATCAATGCAACATGCTATCATAACATCCATAGGTTTTGAACCCATCTCCATGGAATACTATTGTGCAAGCTCTGCATATGCCTCCTCAAAGCTAGAAGGCTCATCTAGACTCTCACTAGAATGTACATGTGCTACTAGATAAATGAGTAACCTATGAAGGCCACCAAAATTTACAAGTGCTACAGGATCAACAAGTAACTTGTAAAGGCTACTCTCCCTCGCCCCTTTAGCCAAATTTCTTGAACTAGCTAGACCACAATCAATGATGGTGCACTATCGACCCTTAAAAGAAAATCTCTAGTATACACATAACATATATGAAACTGAAAGAAGAATATTCCCCAACTCAACAAAAAACAAAATACAATCCAACTCAAGAACATCACTTGAAGGCATCTGGAAGGAAATGGGGCCAACTCCTTTCAAAAGATAAGTTGCATCATCACCAAGCTCCACACTCATGTTAGGATATTTAGACACTTAAGAGTTAGTTAAGATCAACTTGGTCTAATGTTTTGTTAGGTAAAAGTATGTTTCTTTTGTATACATTTGTAGTTAGGAAATATGATGATCATGATATATTCCCGACATAAAGTGATCCAACGGTTCATATTCCCCTCGATCTTAATAACTACATTTATCTGTGACTTAACACCCAATTGGTCCATGATATCTATTTAAAGAGCATGTAGGGTCATTTTCCGATGATCGATTGTGAGAAAATCTCGTGTAAATGTCTCTGTAAATTTTTCTTTTGTATTAATAAATTGCTCCAAGTGGCCACATTGGTTGGGGCCGTGGATTTTTTTTCATAGGGGTTTTACCACATGAAAACATCGGTGTGTTGATCTTTGATCTAGTTGTGTGAGTGGTTACTGAAGGTGTTCGTCCTCTGTTGGAATACCTGTGTTGTCAAACATGGTATCAGAGCGAAAGCTGGCTGAGTGGGTTTGGGACCATTGTCTAAGTTCAAAACACTTAGAATTTTGTGTATCGAATTCCAACTAAATCTCTCATAATATAGATGCACATATGTTATTATTGCTAAGATTGGTAGTGCATATTCTGTTTTTGTATCTATCTTTTATGTCACCAAAGAGTCTCTAGGGAGTTCTTATCAAAAACCCACTCTTGAGTCCTTTTGTGATGCTTTGATTAGAGAGCAAGATAGACTTGTCCAACTTGGAGTGATCAACACTGTAGGTACCTCCAACAAAGCCTTAGTGGCCCAATAGAAAGATAAATCCAAGAATCCCAAGAAGCAACATCCCCACCACAACAACAAGCAAAACAAGGGTCTCAAACCCATTCAACCAACTTCCACTCCTAATGGTGACAAAGGAGCAAAATCTAAAATAAGAAGACTGATAAACATTGCAACTTTTGTGGGAAATATGGTCATGATGAGTCCAAATGTTTTAAGAAGATGGTTGCTTTAGAAGAAATGATGAAGAAGCACAATATCAGTATTGATTCTTCTTCTTCTTCTTCTCATGGACATGCACTTTCTGCTTCTAGTTTCTCCTTTAATGTAACTTCTACTTCTTCTTCTGATGAGTGGCTTATTGATTCTGGAGCATCTTAATGGCTAAGGATAAATCCATATTTTTTGCTCTAAATGAATGTAACACCAAGAAAATATTTGTTGGTGATGATATATCTCTTAGTGTTGTAGGGTCTGAAATAGTTCAAGTAGATAATGGTAATTTTAATGATTTATTATGTCTTTCAAGTCTTCCCTGCAACCTTCTATCAGTATATCAAATCACTCATTCAGGTGAAGGTTAAAACATAGAATTTTCACCTCACCAAGTTGTAATGAAGGATCTAAAAGGTCCTCGGCATGTTCTTACAACTAGAATTACTAATGATATTACCAGGTTGTACAAGTTTGACAACTTTGGGTCATCATCTTTTTCATTAGTTTTTGTTGCTCATAGCAATGACTTGAGAAAACTTTGGCATGAGAGGTTTGGTCATCTAAACTATTATTCATTGCAACAACTATGTAATCAATATATGGTGACTAGTCTTCCTCTTGTTTCATGCAGAGATGGTGTTTGTATCGATTGTATTCACAACAAACATCATCAGAACAATTTTGACAAACTTGCCTCTTAGCACGCCTCGACCCCTTTGCAGCTTTTTCACAGTGACTTGTGTGGTCCACTTTCTTCTCCTTCTTTTTCTGGGTGCAATTATTTCTTAAATTTCATTGATGACTTTTCTAGACGCACTTGGGTTTACTTCTTAAAACTTACGAGCGAAGTTTTTGACAAGTTCTTGGCCTACAAGGCCCTTGTAGAAAAAAATTATGGACATCAAACTCAAAGGTTAAGAACAAATAATAGAGGTGAATATGTGAACAATAATTTTACAAGTTACTGCATTGCACATGACATCCAATTGCAACACACTGTTCCATATACACCACAACAAAATGGTGTTGTTGAGAGAAAGAACCCCAAATTAAAAGAAATAGTTAATTGTATGGTCCAATCTAAGAGATTAAGTCTAAAGTATTGGGCGAAAGCCATTACTGTGCAAATTACATAGTTAATCGTGCCCCCACAAAGGCTCTTAAAAATATAACACCGAAAGAAGCATGGACTAAACTCAAGTCATATGTAAGTAACTTTCGTGTATTTGGCAGTGTAGCATGGGCTCACATTCTTGATGGTAAAAGGAAAGCATTGCAACCTAAAAGTGAGAATTGTATATTTGTTGGTTATTCTGAAGATGTCAAAGGTTACAAACTTCTTCAACCACATTGTAATGAAATTATTATTAGAAGAGATGTTAAATTTGATGAAAATCTCTTTGCCTAGGAGCCTAATTCAATATTTGCGTCTTCTTTGACCTGTGAACTATCTTCGACGTTTGTGCCTTCTTATGTTCCTATTATGGTTTCTTCTTCTTCAGATGATGATAGTGAGGATGAAAATCCACCTCCGCTTGCTCACCTTTCTCTAGATAAGTCATGTTAGAACATAAATAAGATTTTCATGTAAAAATCAAAATATCAAGTTCCTTTGTGGTTTTTTGTCTTTTTCAAATAAAAGTTTTAACTTTAGGAATATCATTTCTTAAACTAAAAATTTCATTATATTTTGACAGGGTGGATCAAGCATCAACCATTAAACCTGTCACTCATCTAGATCGACGGCTCTTGCAACTTCGGGGATTCAAAATTGTGAAATGTTTAATCAACACTAGAACTCCTATTCAAGGTTTTATTTTGGAACTTCATTATTCAGTAATTCAAGCTCAAATGTCTAAAGGTCTTTAAAATCCTAAAGTCACGAAGCTTCGAAGTTCCGGAGCTCTAAATTTCCAGAATATATTTTAAAGTTTTCAGCTGACGTGTCCTATGCCACCTAACACTCTTTACATGTGGAAACACGTGGCACTAATTTTTGACACTCTTGGTCATATAATTCTCACGATTTGAGGTGACACGTGTCACTCATATTTTTATGACACATCATCAGACGTGACATCATCTTGTCACATCACTCCAGAAGACCATCCTCCGGAAGATTAAACTGTCAACAATATAAACAACGATGGAGTGCTAGAACGTCGAAATTATAAAGCGTCAAAGATTAAAGGGTAAACATATTTTATTTGGCATAATTAACGGTAAGTAATCACTCTGTGAATTCGACCTTTGGGGTAACTGTGAACATTTCAAATGAAAAACTCACGAAGCAACAAATCCCCAGAGTCTCGAAGTTCTGAAGCTTTTTAAAGTTAAAGGAATCATAAACTGTGGTTAATTAAAACTAAAGTATCAATTAAAGGATGATTAGTTTCTCTGTGAAATCGACATTCAGGAGATATTTAGCATTTCTCATTAGAAACTTCCGAATGTCGAAGCACCGAAATAACTCATCTTCATTAAATCACGATCATTAAAGGTATATTTAACGTGGTTAAGGTAAAAGATTTGAAAATCTTACGGTCGTCAGGTAATAAATTTGACAGATTTGACATGATTACCTTGTCATTCGATTAATTGCAAAAATGATTTATGGTTTGTGCATTTTATTCAATAAAAGCACTTTTGAATTTCATACCATTTCTCTATTCTCCTTCAGAACTTTCACTGTAGTATTTGGGCTCATAGATTTTTATTTTCTTACAGGATGACTGATATTTGGAAATTATGGCACCGCATAAAACAACAAGAAAGAAAGATCCATTTGCAAAAGACCCAAACCCAAATTCAAACATTTTTTCAGACACTATCGCTTGCCTGACAAACATCATTAAATCATGGAAGCAAGTTTATGAAATCTTGGAGTAGGAAAATTCCCTCCATTCTGATGAATTAAGTGGAGGAGAAGATGAGTCAACCACAAACAAGCTAAGAGAGGTGGCTAAGTCAGAGCATCACAAAGTCACAGCACAGACAAAACTGTTTCCATATGTAGATATGATATTCTGACCAGAACCATCTACAGTTTGTTATAGAAATATTTTCCTCACCCCGTGTAATCTTGCACAGAGGGCCTTTTTCCATTCCCTATGCAGACTTGAAGTCCCTTTTTGCAAATCCTAGAGCTAAAAAGATTATTTTTCCACATATATGTGCCCTACCTATATTACGACATGCGTATACGTAGGTTGCACCACTATAGCCAGCGTACATCGGGAAATGTGCCCAAAATTAAAAAAATGGTGTCGAGTTTCCATGTCACGTCATGAGATCAATGATCCTTGGCCTTCCATATACTGGAAATGTTCTGACTCGACCCTTCAGTTCTACTTGAAGGCTATAAATGGGCCAAATTTGGGCTATGGAAAAGAGGAGAAAGAATTCAACTTTGAGAGAAAAGGCACTCTGGAGAAATTATTCACTTCACATTGAGTTTGCATCCCTTTGTCCTTTAAGTATGAACACATTGTTCAGCCCCCAAGCTCTTCCCTTATTGATTGAGAACTTCATTATCTCTCTTATATGAGCTTTCCTTTGGTGGAGGATTGAAGTGGTGGAGGCCCAGCTAGAAGGAACTTAGTTTATCGGTTCCGAACTGTTCTGACACGGAAGTTTGTAACTCATTCACTTCTGTTGATTATATCTTAATAGAAATACTCTTTTCTTGTCCAATTAATATCTTGCAAATATTTGAATTATTATTCCATGTGCATATTTGTTATAAATGTTGATGGATTATGCTATTGAATGTGCTAACAATATATATTATCGCCATATGCTTGTGTTGCTTGGTTGTTGAGGACTAGTTGTAGGTATATTGTTTTGGGTCAAGTGCTCAACGATGGACTTCATCGAACGTCTGGACAAGGTGGGCGTTTTATCTTGTCTTGTTAGCATATTTGTTTATATAGCATACTTGATATTAGAGTTGATATATGTAGTCATTTCCGTCTATTGTGGTTTACCCCTAGCCATAGAGAGATTTTCCTCGTAATATAATTGACGACCATACTGGGGACAAAATCTTATTTTTTGGGGTTTGGAGTGTTTTTCTCCTTAGATTGCTCTTGTTCGCATTGAATTTTTTATTGTATGATTGCTTGACAGCCTCTGTTCACTCTAGGTTTGAGTTTCTTATCCTTCTCCTGATCCTAGCTGTGTTTTGACACATATATGTGGGTTTTTGCTTGACAGTCACGTACATATGTGTGTTGTACTTTTGCAAGCTGTGTACATACACGCTTTTCCCTTAAACATTCACGTACATCAACCTTTGTTGCTTGATTGTTGGATTTGGTGGTTGTTGGGTAGGATTTGGTGGTTGTTGGGTAGGTTTTGATGATTGTTGAGTCTTCTTAGGTCTCTGTGGTGACTGTTAAGTGTCTGTGGAATGACATGAAACCTGTCTTTGGTTGAATTTTTGGGCGGTGCCTTTCTCATCATCTTTTCATTTTGATTGCCCTTGCACCTTGGGCTAGGTGTTTTTCTCCTTGATATCCCACTTGGGTCGTCTCCATCTATACATAGTAGAGTCTTTATATCAAGTTGTTGTTCAATCCTTGCATTTTCATTCTCTTATATTGAAAATACAAAAATATTAAGCATTTTACATTGATTGGCATTTTGATCTCTTGAGTCTTTGTCATTTATCTTAGTGCATGTAAAGGAAGATTGCATTTTATTTATAATTGCATAATTGAATTGGAAATTGCATTTTTGAAAAGCATATAATTTATTGGAAATTGAAGTTAGGACTTTTCATTGTATTCATATTCATTTATTTTACTTGTTGAGTCATAACATCACTAGTTTCACGACCACACCTTTTGAGTAAGCAAGGCCATTAAAATTAACGCTATAATTTAAAATTGATTAATAACAATTTTATTTTCTAGGGTGCACAAACCAGCTTAGGATTTAGAGCCTTGGAATAAGATTTTGTGAATAAACTTCTCCAAGGCTATTAAATCAACATATGTGTCTGACTAAGGGAGTGGAGAAATCCATTATATAATTGATAATATTAAGAGGCTCTGCTTACACTGAAGTTAAGAACGAGGTCACGTGAGGTTGGTTGAAGGGATATCCTTCCAATACCTTCTTAGTGTCAGATATATTTATGGAGATCTATTCGTATATGGGGATCTTGCTAGTGCCCTTACCTCCGTGAGAGGTGGTGCTTTCAAGGTTCTGGGCTTTGCTACCCTACCCATACGGTGGACCTGACTTACGAATGTTCGCCTGTGCATCGGTTATACAATGGTCACTTAGTTGCTTGAATTAGGTACCACATAGGTTACTTGCAGGGGTTACTCTGCAAGTACCCTGGGTCAGATAAGGGTTGGACAACACACAACCTTTATGGAGAATTACCTCTCAGGGGGGATCTGACCAACTAGTTGTTAAGCCCACGAGGGCCCTTATAACCAATTATGTTTCCTCCAATCTTTAGCAGTGGAGTCTCAGGCCCCTCTTGGGCGAGGCATACCTACTTTAGAGAGAGAGGTCCCTTTCAACCACTTTATCCTGTTTTTGCGCATATTAGTCGTTTGATTATTTTTGGTGTGCTCTTTGATTACTAGTTGGCCTTAGGATTTATTTTTTATATCTTGAATCTTAAGTCATCGTGGAGCCATACCAACTTCCCCGCAAGTCTCGCCGCTTGTTATAGTTACCACCGCATTTTGAGTCTTTTCCTTCTAAAAGATGTAGAATTACTAAACATGGTACACACACCTCCACTTATCAGACTTATGATTCTACAAGGATGAGTACTGAACTGAGTCATAAAGATATTGGGATCCCTTCAACTCCCACACCTATTATAGTTAATGGTACCTCTTCGACTCCTTCAACCACAATGGTTGTAGTGCCAGGGGCACCTATCATCACCACTACCCGTCTTATAGTGAACACTCATCCTATTTCCATGAACCCGTTTGGGTCGCTTGGTCATTCACCGTGCTATAATGTTCAATCCATCCCTATGGCCTCTAGTCCCTTTTCCTATGGTATGCCGAATTTTACTTTGTAGTTTTCAAACTCCATCACAGTCGCTAGCCCTAATGTTAGCATTGGACTTGGGGGCACAACTCCTCCTTATACTCCATTCTCATTTGGTGGCACTCAGGTCCCTCAAACGACTCCTACTATGGGAGGCTTTCCTCCTTTTAATACTGAGTCTAATCCTGTTGCTTTTGGATGGAGTAACCAACCTGGTGGACAAAATTCTTCTCAAGTTCTGTCCTTTACACTCACCTCCTCAGTGTCGATTCTGACCAACACATTTGGCATGACGAATCCACCTTTATCCTCTGGATTCACACCCGGAGGAAGTCATTTTCACACTTTGGGAAACCCCCAACCCGGGTCCACTCCGGCTGGGGGAAGTTTTTATAACCCTCATCATAACATTCCTACTGGAATGATGCCCAACCAACCCCTTATGAATCAGCCTAGAGGAGGGTCTTACAATCCTGAACAAGTCCATGGTGCTTATCAGAACCCTGGATGGGCTGCAATTCCCCAACCACAATCTTTCCAAGGAGCTTGGGGCCAGTTGCTGCAACCCCATCTCCCTTTTTTGGCCATGCTCAATCTTCCAGACTTGTCTAAGTTGACAAATTACCCTGTGTGTCATGATTCTACATGGTCCCCGGTTCCCACCAAGATTCCTTTTGATATTCCAAAATTCGAAGGAAAGAATGGTGAGAATCCTGGTAATCACATTACCACCTTTCACCTATGGTGCTCTTCGAATTCCCTTAATGACAATTCCATTCGATTAATATTGTTTCAACGCACTCTCACGAGGGTTGCCACGAAATGGTATATTGAGCTACCTAAGGGGGCATACGAGACCTCTAGTCAAATGGTTCTAGTCTTCCTTAACCACTTCCAATTGTCGGTTCGTTATGATGCTAGCCTAGAACTTTTGCCGACCTTACGCCAAGACAAAGCCACTAATATATTGGATCACATCCAGGAGTGGTGTAGACGGAAGAGGTTGATCAAGACCTGCATGCCCTTAGAATTTTTTCTAGAGTGGTTCCTTAAATATCTACAGCCTCCTATTTCGAAGGATGTTGCTACATCCGGGATTACATCTGAGGAAGAAGCGATTTTCAAAGCCCAACAGTTAGATCTTATATATGCTCAGTCTAGGATGTTATACAATATTCTTCCTGATGCACCAAGGCCAAACTACAACCCTACACAAAATCTCAGACCTCATGCCGATGGCATTGTAGGCTCCACCAATGTGAAATCCGTAGACTCGGTGACAAGCCATTTGAAAGAGTTGTCTCTAAACCAGTCTGCAAGAGGGCCAACCTCGTCTGTGTCTTCCAATACCACTCAGTCGACGGATGTACATTTTGTGCAATCGTTGATTGACCCAAATGGTAACCAACAACTAGGCGGAAATAAGAAGAAAGGACAAAATAATAATCGTAAGGGTGGGAAGAATAATAAACCCAAGGACAATGGTAATAATGAAAAGATGAATAATAATGCTAGTGAGGGCAAGAAAGAAAGACATAAGGTGAAGTTTCCATGTAAACTTTGTCTAGATTATCAACTTATTGATTTATGCCCCAAACTTGTGGAAGCTGCGAGGCTCTTATCTCCACCGCCCCCCGTGCTAACGAATCATTTTCCACATAACCAACACATGGCTTCAAGCTCCTCAAATGCTGGAAATGTGGCGAGTGAGAGTCAAAAGCCACCGGCACAAGACGATGAGAGTTTATGCATCAATATGGTCAAATCTGAGATTAATGTAGACACTCGATCTCGTGTACCTAGTTTAGAGTCTCTTCCTCCTCTATAGATGCCCTTACAGATCGAAAAACTAGAGCCACCACCTCGTATTCCGAAAGGAGTACTCAACCACTCTACCCACAATCCTAATGGTACAGCCGCCCATAATTACTCTATTGTTGAGGACCTGGGTCAAACCCCTTGTGCAATGTTGGCTCTGGAGGTACTCCAGACATGTCCTTCATAGAGGAATGTCTTTCTATCTGCGTTAGGAGCTCTAGATCCCAGTGGCTCGAAATTTATCAAGTTTGACGTCACAGATGTGAAGCCTCTCTTTCCTTACCATGTGGCATTCCAAATCCACGTGGGTTACTCGAAGTATACCATCAAGCATACTATTGTTGATGAAGGCGTTGCAACATGTGTGATGTCCCTGGTCTGTTGGAAATCCCTCGGCTCTCCGACTCTCTCTTAGTCTCCAACCATGTTGGCTTCATTTGACGGTCGTTCCTTCTGCCCTCACGGTATTCTTCCTGCCTTTTCGGTTCAGTTAGGTGGGAAGATAGTAGAGTTGGATATCGAGGTCATTGATGCGCCCCTCGTTACTAGGACGTAATTGGAATTACGTTATGACTGCCATCATATCGTCCATCTTCCATACTCTTTTTTTTCCTCATGATGGGAAGATCGTGACGTTCGATCAATTGTCCTTTGCATATGCTAGCCCTGTGCATCTATTGGACCATCGATCCCCGTGGTCGACAATTCTCAGCTAACAACTGAGAATATCAATGTCAGAATGTATTCATCCCTTATGGGTACCTTCAACTTCATGGCACTGGTTCACCATATTTACGCCATGTCCAGTAGACATGTTTTGTCATAGAGGTTTGTTCCTTTCTGCACTTCCTATTTTAACGATCCTTGGACCCTACCTTCCTCAACTACGTCTTGTGAAGGTCAATTGCATGTTGGAATGGCCATGCCACTATTGGCAGCAGGGATAGCGTATCAAGCTATTCTTGACTCTTCCTCTGATCCTGATCCTACGATCTCGTAGATGAACGAGGATGATCCTATTCTTGAGCTCGTGTGGGACACTTTGTCGTCTTGTTCACATGACTTCCTCGATGAGACTTTTCCCTTGGATGAACCTATCATCAAGGCCACCAATGGTTCTAAAAAACCTTGGGATGATATGCATCATTGCTCTTATTTTCTCCCAGAGCTTGCTAGAATCGAACAAGATGACTTTAGATCTACTCTAAGCGATATAGTTGGTCACGCCATAGTTCCACTTGATACACACGAAACTTATGCTGAGGGAAATATGGCGAGTATCTCACCTACCGTCATGATCGATATCTCTCGTACCCTTGGCAAGATTGAAAATGTACACATCGGTGCGGATTGTTCCCCAGAAGAAATCCTAATCTACACCGAACTCTTCAAGGAATTCTGAGATCTATTATCTTGGTCATATGAAGAGATTCCAGGAATTGACCCTCGAATTTTCGAACATGAAATTAAAACTTACTCGGATGCTAATCCTCTTCGACAACGTCTTAGAGCTGTCAATCCTCGGAAGGCCCCTGCTATTAAGGCAGAGGTAGAGAAACTGCTTAATGTTGGCTTCATCTACCCAGTTCCCTTGACTGAATGGGTATCCAATCATGTTCCTGTGAATAAGAAGTAAGGAACCATCCGTGTATGCATGGATTTTCATGACCTGAACAAAACATGTCCTAAGGACAACTTCTCGACACCATTCATCGATCAGATCCTCAACAAGTGTGCGAGAAGCGAAGTTTTTTCTTTCATGGATGGATTTTCAGGGTATAACCAAATTCAAATTAAACCTGAGGATCAACATAAGATGACATTTATTTGTCATTGGGGTACTTTCGCATACCATAATATGCCTTTTGGCCTTAAAAACGTCGGAGCAACCTTCCAACGTGCTATGACCTTCACATTCCACGATCTTAAGCATATAGTCGAAGCTTATCTTGATGATCTTGCTGCTCACTCTCGCAAGAGAGTGGATCACCCTAAGCACCTTCGACTAGTTTTTGAAAGATGTCGTCATTATCGCATCCAGTTGAACCCTCATAAATGCATATTTTGCGTTAGGTTTGGACGTCTTCTAGGATTTTTGGTCTCTAAGACTGGTATCATGGTAGATCCGTTAAAGGTTGAGGCAATACTTTGATTGCCTCCGCTGCGCACTATTCAACAACTTCAAGGTTTACAGGGGAAAGCTAACTTTTTACGTCGATTTATAGTGAACTATGCCAATATTACTAAGTGTTTCATGTGTCTTTTGAAGAAGGACACCCCTTTTATCTAGGATGAGTGAGCCCATGAATCTTTCGATGCTTTAAAGAAAGCCTTGGTATCGACGCCTCTGCTGAAGTCTCCTGACTACAATAGATATTACTTGCTTTATGTCACCACGTCCGAAGAGATGATTTGTATGGTACTGGTTCAGAAGGATGATGAGCTCCACGATCACGTCATTTACTATCTTGGTTGAAACTTAGTTGGTCCTGAGCTCAAATATTCTCACGTTGAAAAGCTAGCTTTGGCTGTCGTTCACGCAGTCCAATGATTATGCCATTATATATTTCTTTGCAAAACTACGGTGGTTGTCGATGTCAATCCATTTCAATACATCCTTACCAGGGGTATCATAGGGGGAAAATACAGTAAATGGATTGTCATTTTACAAGAATTTGATCTTGATTTCGCTTTTGCGAAATCCATGAAATCACTAGTCTTTGCAGAGTTAATATCTGACGTCCCATGATTAGACAAGGATGTTATTCATGTTGATTCTTTTGCGTATGAACACATTTTCCTTGTCTCGTTGTCTGACCCCTAGTATGGAGACATTGTTCTCTATCTTCAAACTTTTAAGTTCCCTCAACATCTCTCGCGAGATGACCGACGACATATACAATACCAAGCTAAGAATTACCTTATCGTTGGCGACACTCTGTATCGTCGAAGAATAGACAATATCTTGTGTCGTTTTTTAACTCACAAAGAAGCCAAGTCAATTCTAAACGATTGTCACAGTGGGGCTTTTGGTGGTCATCTATCTGGGCTTGCGACAACCCATAAAATTTTACGAGCCAGTTATTTTTGGTCATCTGTCTTTAAATATTGCGTTGAAGTGGTTAAGAAGTGTCACCCTTGCCAAGTGTTCACTTAGAAAATGCGCTCGCATCCAACCCCTCTCCATCTAGTCATTATTGTCGGTTCGTTCACCAAGTGAGGGGTGGACTTTATGGATTGAAACCCAACTTCAGTTGGGGGGAATCAACGCATTATCATGGTCGTAGACTACTTTACTAAGCAGGTCAAGGCCATGCCTATAGTTAAATCCGACGAGAAGGTTGCCACCTTCTTCGTATTCAATCAAATTATCGTCAGGTTCGGAATCCCGAGTGACATTGTCATTGATCATGGCAGTCACTTTCAGAATGAAATGATGGAAGAACTAGAAGCTAAACTCAGGTTTAAGCATGGTCATTCTTCCCCTTAATACCCCCAGGAAAATGGACAAGTAAAGGTCGTAAACAAGTCTCTCCAGACCATTTTGAAGAAAACTATCAACCAAAGCAAATCTGACTGGTCTATCATGTTATATCCTGCACCTTGGGCATATCGAACCTCGGTCAAGACTGCCACCGGTTTTTCTCCTTTCCAGTTAGTACACGGTGTGGAGTCGATCTTACATATTAAATGTGAAAACCCTTATCTTAGATTGACAGTTGCGCTCCTACCTAACACTTTCGATCTCGAACGACGCCTCGTGCACCTAGAGAGCCTTGACGAGCAACGTCGAGACGCCTCTACTACTACCGAAGCAAATAAAATATGTGTCAATGACCAATACGATAAGTTTGTTTGTCCTCGGTTTTACGCTGAGGGTGACTTGGTCCTTTTATGTGATCAAGTCAAAGAACCACTAGGGGCAAACAAGTTCAAACCCATGTGGCATGGTCCCTATATCGTGAAACGTGTCTTAGAAAAAGGAGCCTATGAATTAGAAGATTATGAAGGGAACATATTGGCTAAGCCCAGGAATGGGCTCTACTTGAAAAGATATTACGCTTGAGCCCCAAGCTTGGGTGTAATTCTTTTTAGACTAATGTAATTTAGTGTATATATATTTTCCCTTTATTTTTTGTTTCCATCTTGCTTATCGAGTTTTCCCTTGGTTGGCAGATGTCAACGGAGTATTCGGTCTACTTAGGATTCGCAGACGGAGGTATTCATCATACACAAAACTTGGCTTCTGTTGCTTGGGTTGTTTACTCACCTGAGGGTCTACTGGTTTCTTCAGGTGGCATATGCCTAGGGCCATCCACGAATAATGTCGCTGAATATAGCGTCATTATAGAACTTTTACACGATGCTATTTCACATGGTATTCGTTATTTGGAGGTTCTCCTGGATTCTCAGTTAGTAGTATGTTAGTTGAACGACAGTTACCATGTGCGTGACCCTATGTTACTCCGACGATTCTTACGGGTACACCTTTTAGAACGACAACTTGATTTTATTACTTATCATCACATACCTAGGAGTTCTAATTATGTATCTGATGCATATGTTAATTTCCTTTTATATTGGCATTTGTCACATAACTAAAGCAAAGAAAACATTCTCATCAATGTACACATTGTAACATAAGTAAATCCGAAGAACCCTGTTTTTATATATATTTAAAAAAATATGAAGTTTATGGTACAAAATTAAGGCTAACACCCTCAATACACATATACAACCGATAACACAAACATCATGACATCTATGCCTATGGCGCCCGATGAGTGTCATGATAGAAAACTACAATGTTTGCGAGACGTTGAAAGAGTCACACCCAAGCTCTAGGCATGCCTACCACCTACCGTTGCATAGCCTCTGGCAGATCCTCCCCCTGAACCATCAAAATCCTTTGTGTCAAACAAGACAGGTCGCCCTGCACGTTTAGAACGTCTCTCTATGCTTCTCCTCCCGCTACCTCATCTCCCCGATGCCTCTGAGGATGTCGTGGAAGCCCGTCCGACCGCCATGGCCCCACGTCTATGTCACATACGTGTCTAATTAGTACTTAAACATCATCCAAAAATATTTTTGTTTTTCTATACAAAAAAATGAATTATTTAAAAAAAATTGACATACCTATGTCCCCGTAGGTAGTCCTTGGTGGTAATGGCATGTCAAGATCCCCTCTAAATTCGATCCCTGCATAGGGGTAGTCATCCAGAGCAATGACCTGTCGTTTCCATCAGTAAAAGAAATCATCGTTGTAGGGTGTGGGCACCCTGCTTCCCCCCTGTCGTCTCATCGCCTCGGTCCATCGTGCCATGGATGGATCGTGAGGTCCTCACAAAAGGATATCAGCTCTAGGTCCCAAACTTGGAACCCGCTCGAAGAAAAAACTACACAAGATGGAAGTGAACCCGAAGTTCCTCTTACCACCATGTTTGCATTCTGTTAATTGGCTCTTCATGTTAGCTAGTAGTGAGGTTCATCGATCATACACCGTCGGTCTCAAGCACTCTATGGAGTAGAACATAAGAGGGCTTGATTCTTGGTGCAATGAGGCCGATCCTGTGATCTGTGTCAAAATGAGGACAACAATCTTAAGGCTTAGATTGTTTATCATTCGGATGGGGAGTTGACTCCTGACCTTCTCGGTCCCTGCAATGCAATGGGAATGCAATGGGCGACTATGTATTCTTCTATCTTCATACCACTCCCAGCTCCTCGATATTTGAGGTTGACCAGCTCACCTCGACGTGACAACCCCGTCAAGAAATAAATATCCTCGACTTCAATCCTTAATGGTTTCTCATCAAGGTTGAAGCTCTTACTGTCTGGATCCCAGTAGTCCACGAGCAACTATAGCAATCTCACTTGGGCCCTCATCCCTTTGAGATCCCAAAACTTATACAACCCACATCTTTTCAAGGCCATTTGGGCCCCCAAATATCTTTCCACAACAACATCTACCTCCTCATGTTCCCTTTCCCTCCACTCTATTCCCTTTCCCTCCACTCTAGCACCATCCTACAAGAGAAAAATCATTTTTTGAGTTAGCATTCACTAAAAAACATTGTTTACATACATATACGTGAGTTGCAGCGTTTACAGTCGCGTATAGGGCTGAGTATATGTTGGTTGTCTTTTAGACAACCGTGTATAATCACGCGTATACATGACCCGATGAACGATATCTCGCATACACCTAAACTTCTAATTTGCGCCCTAAATAACTTAAAATTTGAAACCTAAATACAAAATGTAATCCACTAAAAAGAAAGAGGAGGAGAAGAGGAATTACCTAGTCCAGACGGTCGTTGATTCCGTCACTTGTAGCTCCCGCAATCACCAGTTGAAGATCAAAGGTAATTTGGTCCAAAATCCACTATTTGGGTAAAAAATAAAATGGTATAGTAAATTTGGTTTTTTTACTATTTATAGCAAATTTTTACCCACTTTACATAGTTTCAGATAATATTTTCTCCTAATGGACTAATACAACAGTGGATTGAGTGGGTTTTTGTAGTTTTGTCCAGGGATTCTTGAGGTTTTCAACATTATGTCGATCGTTCGTAACTTCGAACAGGTATTTTCGCTACCCAACATATATGATAGGTATCCATTCCATCATGCACACTTGCATCGTCCTATAACTATCACTCATATGCCTTAGGTACAAACCCATTTTTTAGCAACACAGAATCTTCTATTTTCTACTAGAAGTGTCGTTATAAAATGGTAGAGACTTACCAAACATGGGTACCCTAGTTAGACCCTCTGCTTCATTCGGTGCCCATGCAGAGATTTTTTATGTAGGACCAGGAGTCTCTTATACCTAATACATGACTTTATGTTGAATCTCATTTCTCACTCATAAACATGCTGACCTATACCTAGAGGACTCCCAATCAAGTTTGATTTAAGATCTTTAAAGACTTGTTTTCAAAAAGCGAAAAGATTGCCGAGTGAACTTGTCTCTTTCACACTCATAAATTGTATTTGAAAGGACGTATATTTGGTACAAGTTTATGCATTTTTCAATCTAAGTAGACTAAGATTACGAAAAATGACATTTTTTTTGGCATTAAGTTGTGATTGCATCTCATGCTCTTACTTGCAGTATTGAGCCTATTGTCGGTTCTCGCTTTGCGTTATAAACCATTTGCCTCAACATTTTTGCATCCTCAACCAAACAGAGTCTTGTTTATATCCTTCAAAACTTGACACCCTATACCTAGGAGGGAACATTCCCCCGAGTGTCCATCTCCTACATGCACCTCCTTGCATTGAGCATAGGTATGTTCCACTGCTAGAACTAGTTTTGCTTACTTGCGACACTCGTTCCCTCCTCTGTATCATAGCGTTCATTTGACTATGAAAAAAAAAAGACAGGCGGAAATGAAGTATTATCTTATATTAGCAGTAGTCATGTCGCCTTTGAACAAAGCACAAAATTTTTTAGTCCACTTGTGATCATAATTTTGAGTTTAGCATGACCTTAGGAAGCTAAGCTCGTTACAGAGAGTTTACTCCCCTGACTGGTTACTCTTGCAGTCCCTATGGAGAATTTGATTGATGCCTCATGCATATCATGGTTTCATCATTGAGTCTATGTTGCTAGAGTCTTCCATATGTCTCATGCTCTTGTTCAAAGAATGTCTATCAACCTGTATCGACCATTCCTCAGAACTCTTGACTTTGCATGTTGGCCATACCCTCAGTTTGTCTCATAATCACATGAATTCGTAGTCCTATTGCGCACCCTAGTCCTACTTTACTCATTGGTAGGTAACCTTGAACCCAACAATCAACATTTCATCATTGGTTGTTGAATGGGTGGTTTCCCTTGTGTTCAATGACAATACATTTATTCACACATTGGGATTCGTGCAGTGTCTTGGATGCCATTAGCCTTATTTGTGGTTTCCTCGCCTTTGTCGTCAATTTTCCTCATTGGCTTCTATTCAGAGGTTCTTTTTCGTGTACCGTTTGCACCTGGCACACACAAAAGACACACATGGTTGTTGGTTCGTAAACATGTTCTTCATCTGATTCCCTCGAAATCATTAAGCTTCTGCTTTGTACCTCGTGCTGGATAATGAGAGATGCCTTAATGCTCTCCTTTTAGCAGGTCTCCTTCCATCGACTTCAACTCATCTATTCTGGAGATGAGGCCTAGAGTCCTATGAGTACCTAGAGGCTTGCAGTCATTAGTGGCAGATTCTCTCCCCATCAACAGTTGGGAATACATCAATGTCCCCTGATCGATGGATTATTCAAGTGTTCGACCTTGACTCCTTTATTCACACTTGTAAGAATGTACTTGGTGCCTTGATACCTACTTTCATCATCGGTGGGTTGTCTCGCTTTTGTTACGGTATACCTCAATGACTGGTAATCAAACAAAGTCTCATTGTGTTCGACCTCAACTCCTTTATTCACATGATGTAGACTTGCAACTTTGGAAGATTGTGTAGAATACTTAAAGACATCAGTTTATAGTCACAGCTTTCCTGAGTTGTTGCTACCTTTTCATTGGACCAATACCTGTGTGACTTCAGTGATCATGGGAGATCAAATTGTACCCCATTGTATACAGATATCTTCAGATTGATTTTGAGACTGGTTTTACTGGGCCTTGTTCGTGACTATGACAACCTTTGGCATGTAACCACATTTGTATTTTCCTATTCATGGCCATGGACAGTTGTTTGATATATTTTCACATGGATCTGCAGTGTAATTCAAATTGGTATCCATGTATGCAAAGTCAGTACATATTGTAATGAGCAACTAGTTCTTCCAGCTGGGTCCCCATTACTCCACTTCTGGGTCTTATAATGTATTTCGGCCATCACAAATACTCCTCTGACCTCACACATTAGGGGGCATCTATTATAGTAAGATTTGTCTCACCCCATTCAATCTTGCACAGAGGGCCTTTTTCCATTTCCCTATGCATACTTGAAGTTCCTTTTTGAAAATCCCAGAACTAAAAACACGATTTTTCCACATATACGTGCCCTAACTATATTACAACATGTCTATACGTAGGTTGCACCACTACAATCTGTGTACATCAGGAAATGTACCCAAAATTAAAAAATGGTGTCGGGTTTCCATGTCACGTCACGAGATCAATGATCCTTGGCCTTCCATATACTGGAAACGTTCTGAATTGGCCCTTTAGTTCCACTTGAAGGCTATAAATGGGCCAAATCCAATCTATGGAAAAGAGGAGAAAGAATTCAATTTTTAGAGCGAAGTTACTCTGGAGAAAGTATTCACTTCACATTGAGTCTGCATCCCTTTGTCCTTTAAGTCTGAACACATTGTTCATCCCCCAAGATCTTCCCTTATAGATTGAGAACTTCATTGTCTCTCTTATATGCACTTGCCTTTGGTGGAGGATTGAAGTGGTGGAGGCCCAACTGGAAGGAAATTAGTTTCTCGATTCTAAACTGTGCTGACATGGAAGTTTGTAACTCATTCACTTCTGCTGATTATATCTTAATAGAAATACTCTTTTCTCGTCCAATCAATATCTCACAAATATTTGAATTATTATTCCATGGACATATTTGTTATAAATGTTGATGGATTATTCTATTGAATGTGATAACAATATATATTATCACCGTATGCTTGCGTTGCTTGGTTGTTGAGGACTAGTTGCAGATATATTGCTTTGGGTCAAGTGCTCAACGATGGACTTCATCGAATATCTGGACGAGGTAGGCCATTTATCTTGTCTTGTTAGCATATTTGTTTATATAGCACACTTGAGATTGGAGTTGATTTCTGCAGTCATTTCCATCTGTTGTGGTTTACCCCTAGCCATAGAGAGATTTTCCTTGTAACACAGTCATCAGAAAACCATTGTTGACTCATTTCGACCTGAATACATTCAAGTAATGTACAAATTAACTTGCACCCCCAAATATACTTATATTGCATCATTTATAATGAAGTTTAAGAATGATGAATGTGTAAGTTACGACAAAACTGTTCATGATATAGTAAAAACTTGGTGCATAAATGAAAATAAATTCAAAGTTGATAGCCATGGAATATATCCTACAGCCTCCTATGATGCCCATATTATGTATACTTCCGTGATGCTTTGTAGGATGTTCGGAAAGAAAATCCCTACACATTTACTATAGATTGGAGTTCTATAGTCCATGAAGTAGCAAAGGGTTATACTTTTGATTGGGGGGAAATGTTGTCGGATAACCTAGCCAAACAAATAGAGGATTGCATAACCCTAAAATCTAAAGGAGAGCATGCTCATTTCTATATGTCAACATATATTATGAATGCAATATGTTTCAGAACCCCATTTCATCTTATGAATTGGAGCAGGACTTAGACTGTCACCGAACCTATACACTTGTATCATTCCAAATTATGGGAGGAAAATGAAAAGGATTGTTTTTATGACATTTGTCACAATGTGGTCATTCCAATCCATGAAGCTATTTATGGTCAACCTCCTCCTAGAATTTCAGAACAAATTATTTGGAATTTGGGTGCTATTGCAGACTGGTACATTGAAGAAAGTTTTTCTTATAATAAAGTCTTTGGTTGCTTTGCATCTCCACATGCTCTACCCAGATTTCTACCAAACAGACTTGTTTGCAAAGAAATAACATATCAAACAGTTTCAGCATGCATCACTAAAGAACTAAAAGTTACACATAAAATATTTTGGCCGACCTTTCCCATACAGGTTGGTATATTCTCATTATCATATTTTGGATATACTAAGCTTGAAGCGTCAACCTTAAATGATATAAAATTAGTTGACATTGAATTCAAGAGGCATGGTCCACATAGGGTGGTAGAAAATCATTTGGCTCGGTTTAACATGAAGAGATACATCCATGAAAATTCACCTTATGATGAAGTTTTTAGAGGGGTTAGATCATATGATGAAGTTATATCCAAATTTCAAAGTCTTCTTGAAGAAGAACAATCAAGTTTTCTCAGTTTTAAAAAGAACAGAAGGGTCAATTTACATAAGATCTTGCAGGTTGATCAAATTCTTGGTCCAACTTCACAACCACCATCATCAAATCCCAAGCAACATGACTTTCCTAAGGTCAAAACTAAAGAAGTGGAAAAGACACCGGAAATATTACCCAAGGATACAACGATTACAGGGATATCAATACCAGGTAAAAATAATCAAGAATCATTAGCATTGTTTGAATCTTTTATGAAACATGAAAATATTTTTCCTCGGATATTGACAAACACTAAAACTCCTGTAAAATATATCACAAATCAAGGGGAATCTACTGCACTTTCCATTCCCATACCATCCTTAACCCCCCCAAGCAACAAGTTCTGATTTAACCTATTCAGAGTTTATAAGTATAGATGACCTGACACCTATTGAACCTAAAGAGATGTCTTCATCATATTTATTCTTCAACAAGAAAAGGAAATCTATTATATGAAGAGAATCTCAACAAAAAGGAGGAGTAATTACAAAGAATCAAAGAATTGTATATGATCGATAGGGACATAGTGACCCTGAATTTGCAAAGCAAGTAGCACACTCACTAGGGGAATTTGCAACAAAAAACATTATGGTCAGTGGATCAATTGAGAAAACAACTTGACTAGAAGAATATCTTGATTGAGTAGTTGCATAATGATATGAAACAAATAGAAGTCATTGCTAGAGAAAAAATCAATTCTGAAATAAATCAAGTCAAACAGGGTTTCGAGCAGCAGATCAATCAATTAGAGGAGAAATTGAAGATAAGTTTTCAGAATCAACACTTGAGTAAGAACATGGTGTACCATAGAGATATATTCATAAATCAATTGCAAGCTCGAATAGTCACAATTGAAAGAACAATAATTAATATTTTTTCCTTAAAGAAACAAGCATTAGAAATAAATGAGGGATTGCAAATTGTTCAACAAAAAATCTATGAAAGTTTGGATCATATCCAAAAATATTATCAGGTAATCAATGGTTCATTACAGAGTATTGATGACAAAGAGAAGGAATCTATTATCGCTAAATCCAAATTTCAGGAACTTATAGGGTGGAGGCAAAATCTCGATATACCAGGATTTGCTTTTTTTTCATAAATTAAGCAGATAAAGGTAGAAATAGCCTTAAAATCCTGGGAAAACAATCTTGAAGAAAGTAAAAGGATGGTGAAATAAGAAAAGAATTCTTGTCTTGATGTTGTTTTAGTTGTTTATTCAGAGATAGAAAAAAATGATATAAGTAATATTCATGCTTTTATTGGGCAAGTTGAGATTGAAAAGAGAAAAGAGAATCTGAAGAAAAATAGAGAGAACATGCAAAATGTTATATTACAAGTAAATTGTGCAACTTGCAAATCTTAAATGATATTCTGGTGAAACAAGGTCTACAACATCAAATCACTAAACACGCGAGAATAAAAATTCAAATAAATCTATCAGTGGTACACAAAAATGTTTTTTCCTTTGAATTCAATGGAAATATTAAACCCCCCAAGTTCGTTATTACATTATTAGATCTGCATGAACAATACAAGGATCATCAAAATTCAGTTACACCCACGAGAAAATAAAGGAAGAGTGAATTGCCAGC
>ML778193.1:384146-429347 GCA_009831015.1 Picea engelmannii | reverse complement strand
ATTAACAAAATCTGTGAGCACTAAGAAGTTCTCTTGGTGTAGAGGATCCATGGGCATTGTTGCCCTGGATTGTTGACTATGTAACCTTGTAACCCCCCGTGTGCAAAGAAAACAACAAGTGGGAGAATGTTGGGTATGTGTTATATTCTTTGCACGAGTAGTAGTGTTTGAGCGCCTGCGCCGGGCGCGCAGGGGGGTTAGAGGGGGGGTGCAGGGAGGCGGAGCCCCCCGCGTGGGGGTTCGGGGGCAGCGCTTCCGAAATTTTATTTTTCGGGCCGACATATTTTCGTCGGGCCGACATATTTCTGGGACGACATATTTCCGAGACCACATGATATTAGGTGGTTTTTTTCGGCACATGGTTTTTTGCCGATGGTTTTCTATTTCCAGTTAAGGAATTAGGGTTTTGGACTAATCCAGGTCATTGGGTTAGGGTTTTGGATGCCGATGGCTCCTATATGTATATTGTATTGTAAACAATGTAACACCATGTATGAATATAATATATGTTGGTTTTCCCGGTTTGGGTTTCCAGGTGAAAATCTCTGTGTAATGTTTCTATCTTTTCTGTTATTTTCTGAATATTGGTTTGCAGTAGATATTGTACAAGGTTAGAATTTACAATGATCACATTCCTGCAAACATTCCTTAACTTCAACAACAAGAGACTAGCATTTTCATCAAACTTTTCTTTAGTCTCACATGCCTAGTTTTGGATTAGTCAACAACCCTAACTTGAAGTAATCATAACTNTGTACCTGTAATGTATAAAGATATGAAATTGATACACAATTTTCTTCAGTGTCTTTTATGCCATTCCTCCAGGTGTCACTACTTGGAACCTCTCAAAAAAGGAGTTATAGAAAAAATGGCATACCTTACTGGATTCTGGCTTATTTTAGAGAGCAACCTTGTAGAGCATGCCTCGCATGGAATATTTGTTGAATTGATCTAAAACTATTACACAAAATACTACAGGCTGTACCCTAACCAACACATTTGGTTTCACTGAATTTGGATCTGTTATGAAGAATTTATGACGTTTTTACCCAAAACACTTGTTTTTGACTAGTTTCAGGACTAGCCACAAACCATATTTTCCACGGAGTGTAACTCAAAAAATATAATGACCCACAATGGATATGTTTTCTCAATGGAATAGCAATTCACGGTCTGAATCGTTATATAAAAAAATTTATAGCGAAAATGGTGAGATGACCTGTAAATAACATACCTTAGAAAGCACCATCAAAAGAATTTATCCTTCCTTGCATTTTGGCCTTCTTTTCTTCTCCTTCCCTCAGAATTTCAGCTTAGATATCCTTGGTTACCTCAGACACCTATAGATATTCAATATGCTCAACTGTGATTAAAATGAGAGAGCCTTGCCTCTTATTTATACTATCCAAGTAACTTCCTTAAAAACATCTTCTAGGTCACTTGGCCCCACTTTCCTTGACTTATGTGCTTTCTGTTTATTACTTTTTCGTCAGAAGCTCATTTTCTTCACTCTATGGTTCTTAAAAATTGAAAGACTACAATTTAGTAACACAT
The DNA here is from genome assembly GCA_009831015.1 of Picea engelmannii. Taxonomy (NCBI): domain Eukaryota; kingdom Viridiplantae; phylum Streptophyta; class Pinopsida; order Pinales; family Pinaceae; genus Picea; species Picea engelmannii. The sequence goes on along the minus strand of ML778193.1, from coordinate 427,793 downwards.
CTACCGTGGTCCATATAATTGGAAGTCTGTTCAGCTACAAATTTTCCTCTGTTATTACTGTGAGTAAAACAAGACCTGTATCTACGTGGATCTCCTCATTTCATTTCATCTTTAAAGACGTATTCTTCATTATTATTATATTGTGGATAAGGTAAGATTTATCAACATTGGATACCTTACTTTGTTTGACAATTTTGTTTAATACTTTTCTACTTTTCTCTCTTTGATATTTATAAAAACTCAAAGAAATAGATATTGCCTCTGTGTTTTCTAATCATTAAGTTATTTGAAGTTCCACCTTAAAAATTTAGGTAGAAAAGCATTATAAAAAACATTTTTTTTAAGTTTTTGATGCCTAACATTATTCTGTGAGCCTAGAAAAAATCTCAGGAACAACATCTTTTTGGCACCATTGCTGGGGAACAGAGGAATGAAACTATTTTTCCCTGGGAATATGACAAAGTTTAGCTTTGATTTTTTACGGTGAACAAGAATTGAACACAGGGTTAAGGCTCGTTTTGATTTTACCTGGAGACTCCATTTTGGCAAAGATGGCATTCAGAGGAAAAAATACCAGAAAAAACCCAGACGATAAACAGACTACGCTAGTTTCAGATCTTGAGATACTGCGGAAAAACAAAGGATATCTAAGGCAAAAGTCTGCATCAGCATGTAAGGTTTATCAACCAAAGGTTACTAAAGTAAATGTTAAAATTTCAACGAAAGAAATAATTTTACTTAATTATAAAGAAAGACATAAAAAAAATCTCATTCCGCAGAAGCCTCAACTAGTAATATTGAAATAAAATTAGAAAATCCAGAGGTTGAAATTCCCGAAGTAAAATTATATGATCTAAAAGGTGAAAAATTTTAGAATACACCTTTTTAAAAGATACTTTCACCAGTGAATGTAAGGAAGCATCTATAGTACCCAATGTTGTCTATACATGACGTATCCTTAGTCTTCCTGAAATAAAAGTTTCTATCCCTGTAAATCCTGAAGATCATCTTTTGTACTAAAGTTCATCTCTTATCACTTCCCCCATCTACTCATCTAGTCGATCTGAAAGACCAAGTTCTAGTTCCCATTTCCCTTCTGAGTTTTATTATACATCATTATCATGAGATCCATCACCTTTTTATTATCTAGCAGGTCTCTTATATTACCTTCCTGAAGAAATCGAAGACCTAGTACATTAATATTTTCAAATATTTGATAATTTACATTACAACCCTCATATTTCTTCTCCAAAACAATCAATGGTTGGTGGAGGAGGCAGTGGAGGTGGTGGACAAGTAAATCCACCACCACCTCCTCCAAGGATCTGTTCCAAAGTTGTTGCTAGATATGCTCCCTTGGCCCTCCCCACAATTCTGCATGATTTACCTAATAACTATATGAAAAGTTTACCTAAATTCATGGGAGAAGGGAATTTAACAATGACAAAACAAAACATTTTTTGATCAATTTGTTGATATACTTGGCATTGAACATGAAGATGTTTACATGAGATTGTTTGTACAGACTTTTGAGGGACAAGTTAAAACTTGATTTAGGGGACTTCCTGTAGACTCCATCGCAACATATCATGATTTAGAAGCTACTTTATTAAGACAGTGGGGTGAGAAAAAATACCACTTATATTATCTGATTGAATTTGGTGCCTTAAGGAAGAAATCTTCTGAAACTGTTTTTGAATTTATACAAATATTTAATAAATTGTATAGTAAGATCCCAACCAAATTTAAACCTTCCCAGCCAGTTGCTAAAGTTACTTTTGTAGGGGCATTTGATTCTCACTTCATGTTACTTTTAAGGGAAAGAAGAGCTACAACACTAGCCGGGATGCAAGATGATGCTATTGAAATTGAATCTAATATGACGGCATCAGGAAAAATGAAAACAAAGGTTGAGGTGGGAATAAGAGAACCTAGAAGGTTTAAAGAACAAGGAGGACCCTTCACTTCTAGGAAAAACATACAAGAGGAAAAGATGGAAGAGATGACTAAAATCATTAAATATTTATCAAATAAATTTCCAAGATGAAAATTGAGAAAGCCAAACCTGACCCTTATGTTATAAATGAAAATTAATTTAGGAGAAACCTCAATACAAACCCCCATATTCAACACATGGAAATTACGAATGAGGAACACAATATTTAGGCCCTTTTTAAAACATAAAATTTTATACAGGGAGATGATGTTCAAGAATATGATGAATTAGATGAGGATATAAACAATTTTAGTGATGATGATATCAAACCTCATTTAACTCAACAAGACTACTAACAATATTTAAATCTTGGATCATTATTTGACTAGCAAAATATCAATAACTTGGAAGATCCTACATCATAATATAAAGATCTTGTCGATTCAATATTGGTTGAGCTTCATAATAAATATGATTTGAGGCCAAGAGATAATATTTCTACTACCAATCCACCAAAAATGCTCTTGGCACGTAATAAAGTAAATGAAACATTAGTGTCAAAATCACCTACTGAAGCACAAGTTTCTCAAACAAAGCAAGTTGAAACAAAGGCAACACAAACTAAAAAGATGGAAAATAAAGAAGCCGAAGTGCAGACCAAAGAGTTAGAAAAATCAATTGGCATTTTCAATCTAGAGAATGAATTGAATAAGATTAAAATTCCAATCCCTTTGATTGAACTTGCCAAAATCCGATTTATAAGAAGCAGATTTCAAAAGTAATTAATTTTCCAGATGAAGAAAGTCAAGATGATGTTATTAAACTGCACGATGAGAATCCAATGATCATGTTTGGACCTCATATTGAAAACGAAAAAGATTTGGTGGCTCCATTTTATATCACTCTTACTATGCACGATCATCTGTTACATAATTGTATGCTAGACTTAGGCGCTTCACATAATTTGATGCCAGAAATAATAATGGAAAAATTGGGCTTGCAAATTTCCAGACCTTATTAAGATTTGTACCCTTTTGATTCCAGAAAGGTTAAGTGTCTCGGTATGATAAAAGATCTAGTCTTAAATTTGGCCCAAATTCTAGTTAAAAGTATTCTTATGAATGTGGTAGTAGTTGATGTACCTACAAAATATGGCATGATTTTATCAAGATCTTGGGGTGCTAAGTTAGGAGGATCAGTTCAGTTAGACATGACATATGCCATGATTCATATTTTTGGTGTACAATTTACTAGATTGTACAGAGAGACTAGACTAGCTTACACAGTGAGTGATCCTCAAAACCCTAATAATTATCCAGTCTATGTTGTTGATCATTACTTAGGAAACTGTATTTAATCTATTGATGATGATTTTGAAGTTTGTACAGAAAACAAAAAAGAAAATATAGAAGCTTCAAATAAAATGTAAATATTAGAGATGGGATGTGGAAAATGTTTTTCGATGGTGCCTCTTCTTGGAAAGGACCAGGAGTTGGAGTAATATTCGTGGAGCTAAATGATGAGTATTACATTCATTTTTCCTATAGATTGCAATTTGACATTGATTACACAAACAATGTATATGAATATGAAGATTTAATCTTAGGACTAGAAGCTGCTAGAAAGCTAAAAATCAAGCATTTGATAGTATATGGGGATGTAGAGCTTATTTTTAAACAGATCAAACAACAATATCAAGCTAAACATGCTATAATGAGATCTTATAAAAAAATTGCATGATATTTGATTGAAAACTTTTTCTTATCTTTCAATATTCATGCTATTCCTAGATTGCATAATCAACAACCAGATTCATTAACTAAAGCAACAACTACTTTTATTCCACCCACTGTTTTGAAGTTGAAATATCATACTGACATGCTACACAAACCTTCAATTCCAAATAACAGTCACTATTGTCAAATTTTTGAAGATGATGAACAAATAAAACATTTTTTGGAGATGGTGGACGAATTTTCCGAAACACATATAAATCAGGAAAATCAAAACGATCCAGTTTGAATTTTGCAAGAAGGAGAAAATCCACAGAAATTCAAATATAGGATTGCAAATCATAAAATGTTTTTGCTAAAAAATAATCATATTTCAAAAGGTCTCATTCCATTAGAAAGATTGTTCGATCAAAATGATATCCCTTTGAAATCTACCTTGCATCCTCAACCAAAAGAAGTTGAAGATTGTAATGTGGGTTCAAATAAAAATCCAGAACTTGTTAAGTTGTCTAAATATCTCCCCACCGAACTGAAGAGAAAATATACTGAATTACTCAAGGAATATAAAGATGTTTTTGCATAGTCCTATGAATATTTGGAAACTTATGATACTTCTATTATTGAGCATAAGATTCCATTAAAACTAGGTGTTAAGCCTTTCAAGAAAAAACTTAGATAGATTAATCTTATTCTCTTTCCTGTAATAGAAAGGGAGGTTACAAAAATTCTTGATGCAAAAATTATCGTACCTCTTAGATACTCTGAATGGGTCACCAATTTGGTTCCTGTAAGAAAGAAGAATGGAGAAATAAGACTATGTGTTGATTTTAAAAATTTTAAATGGTCTTCATTAAAAGAAAATTACCCTCTTCCAAAAATGGATCACATTCTTGAAAAGGTGGTTGGGAAAAATAGAATTTCTATGATTGATGGGGTTTTGGGGTTCAATCAAATAGTTGTGCATGAAAATGATAAATAAAAAACTACGTTTATTACTCCATGAGAAACGTTTATGTATGAATAAATGTCTTTTGGTTTGATGAATGTCGGTGCAACTTTTCAAAAAGCCATGGATATAACATTTATTTGTGAGAAAGATAAATTCCTTGTCATTTATCTAAATGATTTGAATTTTTTTTCTAATTCTGATGCAAAACACTTGGAACATCTTAAACAAACATTTGATAAATGAAAAAAAATTGGTTTGTCTTTAAATCCCAAGAAATCTCATTTTGCCATGCAATAAGGGAAGTTGTTAGGACATATTTTATAGGAAGAATAAATTTCTTGAGAAGATTTATTCCATTTTTTTTTTCTGAAATTATTAAATTGATCACCGATATGTTGAAGAAGGATAATGAGGTGAAATGGACAACGAAAGCTAATGAATCTTTCCAATGAGTCAAAAAAGATATAGGAGAAGCACCAGTGTTGGTAAGTCTTGATTATTCAAAGGAGTTTTTAATCTTTTCCATTGCATCTGAATATACAACTGTAGTAGTGTTCCTACATAAAAATGATGAAGGATTTGAACAACATATTTCCTTTTTTAGTAAAATCCTCAGAGATGCAAAGTTAAAATATGATATTCTAGAGAAACATACTTATGCTATTGTTAATGCACTTAAGGATTTCCGGACATATGTGTTACATTCAAGAATTGCATATGTACCCACTAGCACAATCAAAGATATCCTAACTCAGTCAGATAGTGATGAAAGAAGGGGAAAATGGTAGGAAAAAATTCAAGAATGTGATTTAGAAATCAAACCAACCAAATTGGTAAAAGGATAAGGTCTGGAAAAATTACTTACTGAATCAAATCTCAGAGCCCTTAGGATAAATCATTTCAATTCCAAAAATTCTCTCCCACATATTGAAGAAATCGATGATCAAATGCCAAAAATTCAGATTGATGACAATTTTCCTCCTCTTCTTGGTATAACAATATAGTTTCATACCTCCTTAATCTTCAATGTACTATTGATATGACTCCTGCCAAGGAAAGAACCTTAAAATTATAGGTGATCAAATATTGCATTATTAATGCTAAGTTATATTGGAAGGATCCTTTGGGTTTCTTATTATGTTGCTTTACAGAATCTAAAACAGAAGGTGCCATTGATGAGTTTCATAAAGGAGTATGTGGAGGACACCATGCTTGGAGAGAAACATCTTATAAAATGTTTAGAGCAGGCTACATTTTCTAAGATTATTCACTGATGTAAATGCAAGGGTTAGAGCTTGCAAACCTTGTAACCTTTTTGCAGGAAAGCAAAATCTCCCTACTTTACCTTTAGTTCCTGTCAAAACTGAAGCTCATTTCCAACAATGGGGCCTAGAATTCATTAGAGAGATTCATCCACAATCAAGTGCCCAACACAAATGGATTTTAACTATTATTGATTATTTTTCTAAATGGGTAGGATCTATTCCAACTTGGAATGCTACAAATTCAGTAGTATTTTTTTTTTAAGAAAACATTCTTGCAAGATTTGGTTGTCCAAGGAAAATAATCATAGATAATGCAAAAGATTTCAAATCTATTACTATGATAAATTTATGTCAAAAATATAATATCATTTTGGGTCATTCTACATCTTATTATCCTCAAGGAAATGGGCTGACATAATCATCTAATAAAAGTTTAATGAAGATAATTAAGAACGTTTTGACAGAAAATAAGAAAGATTGACATATACATTTGAAATATGCTCTATGGGAAAACAAAATCGGCACCGGGAAATCAATAGGTATGTATCATTTCCAATTATTTTATGGGACATATGTTATTCTTCCTATTAAACTTGCTCTTCCTATGATGAAATTCTCACAGGATGCTAATGCAGAACCAAATGATTTGACTAGAGGAATCAATCAAATAATTGAAGTCCAACAAAATAGGAGAGAAGTTGATGAAAAACTTAAAAAATATCAAGACAATATGAAGACCATATTTGATAAGAAATCCAAAGACATGGAATTTCTTCATGGAGATTTGGTCATGAAGTGGGAGGCCAGAAAATAAGACACTGGAAAACATGGAAAAATTGACCATCTATGGTTTGGTCCTTTCAAAATTGTAGCAATTGAAGGGATAAATTCATTCTCTCGAAAATTTAAATGGAGAGATTATTGAGCCCCCTATCAATGGGAGATATTTAAAGCATTTTATGCAATAGTTTAGATTTTAGTTTTTAGCTTTAGTTTTCATTTTACATATCGGTGTGGATTGGATTTATATTATCATTTTCATTTCTTTCTCTTTTTATATTTGATTTGATTTTGAGTGATAAAATTTATGTAAATATCTTTCAAGGAAATAATTGTTTTTGACTTTTATTTTAAAATAAAAAATTATAAAATTATAAAGGAAACAATTTCTTTTAGAAAACAAATAAAAAATAGTCTTTAGTTAATAAAACAATTGTTAAATTATGAGCTTGATTTCTTATGCGGATTAATTCTTTTATTTTCTTCAACACTTTCATTCCAACTTAATACACTTCAACAATACCAAATCATAACCGAATAGCAATAACTATGTAGATAAGTAAGCATGCACATCAAAACACATATACCCTAGGGAAATCCTGTACAGCGAGAAAAACCCCAATAAACGATATTCCTTTATTGCATTAATAATGTAAGATCACTTAAAAATATCCACCATGAATGTTCTTCTCTTAAAGAGCTTGCCAAGATGACTTTGACCTGACAAAGACCTAAGAGACCTTGCTGAAATACATCTCTGATATGGTGGCTCTATTTTTGATATACAACACTGATATGTTGTTGATAGATGCCTCTGATATGCAGCCTCTATTGTTGATATACAACATTGATATGCTTCTTTGGTATGCTGCCTCTTTATCATTTATATGCTCCTCGATTGCTTCTCCCTTAGCCTGCATATCAAAATTGTGTTGAAGAGAAGGGTCGACCTCTGCTTATATAGGCTGAAGATGAGAAGATGAGAGGCTCGAAATAGTAACTTGTTTGCATGCTTTAATCATACCTCAGCTTCATACTTTAGTTCGAACTAGACTTGAGATTGGTATATTCTAGTTCGAAAATAGAATTAGACTTAAGACTTTAGTTACAACTCAACATTACACTTTAGTTCTAAAATAGAACTAGACATAAGACTTCAGTTACAACTCAACATTACACTTTAGTTCTAAAATAGAACTAGACTTAAGACTTCAGTTACAACTCAGCATTAAACATTAGTTCTAAAATAGAACTAGACTTAAGACTTCAGTTACAACTTAGCATTACACTTTAGTTCTAAAATAGAACTAGACTTGAGACTTCAATTACAACTCGACTCTTTACAAGGCAATTCAAAATTCTCTTCATGGTGGATAATGTTACACATGCCAACGCACTAGATCAATACATTCATTAATGGCATCCCTGAAGGAATCCCATGTGGGGGCGACTGCAAATATTTCAGATTCCTTTGTGTCCCTTTGCTCAAAGTAAGTATCCCACCAATCCTTAACATGGGGGACAACCTTAAGGAGTGCAAAAGCAATCTTTTCCCTATCGAAAAAATTGTCGACCGAAAAATGCCCTTCAAGCATATTCATCCATTTATTTACAGCATCTGCATATATCAGTCCTTCAAATAATTGAATATCAAAATTTACTTGTACCTTGAAGGGGGTTACATGGTCGCTTGATGCGTCTCATGTGGGCAGTCGTCGAAGGATCTGTGCAAAGTTTTCCATCATTTCATTCCTTTGTTGCGCAAGGGCTTCCTCGAGAAACAATTTAAAAGGATCTCCTGCTCCATCATCTTTCTTCTCGTCCCCCGCGAATTGTTGTCGAGCTCCACATGACCAATCTTGCAAAGGCTGATTGGGTCAAGTCCCAACTTCTTGCACCCAGATCTAGTCATGGACATGCACGAAGAAAAAGAAATGAAGAGCAGACCACTCTGATACCACTAATCCAGATTTATGAGCAGAACGAAATGAATAACAAATTGAATACAATAACACAGAGATATGGAGAACAACATCATATATCTAGTGAACAGTAACTTCTATTGAATAAAGAAAATAGGTTGAAACTGTAAAACTGTAGAACTGAAAACAACTTGCTCGAATGGTGGTAGTTATATCTGAGAAGAGATGTGGCTGCTATGCGCATCCGTCTGATCAAAATGATTACAATGAGGCTCCATAGGCCTTTTTAACATTACTCATGAATGCCAAAACCCTAGACATCCAAAAACCTAACCCTAGGAGATGAAACGCCAAAACTTATGTGGACCCCAATGGGTAAGTTGGTACCTCAACTTCATGGGGTCGTAACTTTTTGCATACGACCTCTGTTTTAGGCATGTGATAGCCCATTAGAAAGGTCTTTTTGAGAACTACACATTATGTCGTCAAACTTTGATCGTGTTTACAATTTGACTGTGGTAAGCCAAAAAAACATTATTTAGGGCCCCAAAACGGCCCTGGAAGTACAAAAATATGTACTGACATGAAAACCTCCAAAATAAGCCAGTTGGAAAAGGTGGGTAGCCACCAATATCCACCTAAATGTTGTGTAGGGCTTTAGGATAGCCCTGAAAGTGTAGAACCCACAATTACAAAGAAATGTCATCATTACAGAGAAACGTGTTGAACTAAAAAATGTCCAGAGGATCCAGTTGGAATTGGTGGGTGGCCACCAATATCCCTATGTTCAACATAGCTACAACAGAGCTCTCCATAACTCCACCGACCATAGCCCATTTCAGGTGGGGCTGGGATTCCAACCCTTGGGCCCCATTGATGTTGCACTACCTCTTGCAACCACATAGACAAAATCTTCCCATGCTCAGTCTGAGGCCGACAAAACCACCAAATTCATCGAGCGGATTCAACACATCCACCAATAGGCCCATGAGATTTTGCAGAAAGTCAGTGCTAAGTACAAGCAGTGACATGATCAACACCGGGTACTACACAAGTTTCAGGTGGGAGACAAGGTCTGGTTACATTTGCAGAAAGAGAGCCTTATAGGGCCCCATCGGAAGCTCTGTCCACTTCGCTATGGGCCTTACACTATCACCAAGGTTGTGGATGACAATTCTTTTGAGCTCAACACTCCCCCCTTCCTTGGCTTGCACCCAGTGTTCAATGTGGACCTCCTCTGCCCATATTTTCCACCATTATTGGACACCTCAAAGATCGCAAATTAGTTTACACCAACAGAGCTCAACCTTGACTGCATGGAACAAGCATCCACTTATTAGATAGTGGACACACGGGTCAAGGGCACTCGCTAGCAGAGGATCCAACTTTATCAGGTTGTCAAGGCAAGTGGCTCACCCGAGGCCAAATTCAACAAAAATTTCCTCACCTGATAGGGGCACTCAATGCAATGGAGACCATTGCTTCCTAAGGGGAGAGGACTAATCCAGGTGGATATTGGTGGCCACCCACCAATTCCAACTGCCTCCTCTGGATAGTTTTTAGTTTAACACATTTCTCTATAATTATGACATTTCTTTGTAATTGTGGGTTTTCTACTTCTGAGACTATCTTGAATCCCTACACAAAATTCAGGTGGCCAGGTGGATATTGGTGGTTGCCCACATATTCCAATTGGCTTATTTTGGAGGTTTTCATGTCAATACATCTTTATGTACTTCTAGGGTCGTTTTGGGGCCCTAACAATGTTTTTTTTTTTGCTTGCCACAATCAAATTATAGACAGAGTTAGAGTTTGAAAACATAATATGCAGTACTCGAAAATACCTTTCTGATGGGCTATCACATGCGCAAAACGAAGGTCGTATGCAAAAGTTACGACCCCGGGAAGTTGAGGTACCAACTTACCCATCGAGGCCCACATAACTTTTGGTGTTTCATATCCTAGGGTTAGGTTTTTGAATGTCCAGGGTTTTGGCGTTCATGAGTAATGTTAAAAAGGCCTCTAGAGCCTCATTGTAATCATTCTGCTCAGACGGATGCACGTAGCAGCCACATGTCTTCTCATAGATAGTTACCACCATTCAAGCAAGTTGTTTTCAGTTCTGCAGTTTTACAGTTTCAACCTATTTTCTTTATTCAATAAAAGTTATTGTTCACTGGATATCTGTTGTTGTTCTCCATATAGTTGTGTTATTGTATCCAATCTGTTATTCATTTCGTTCCGCTCATAAATTTGCATCATAAAACCAACAATATTGAAAACTTGAGTTGACATCTAGGAATGCCATATCACTAATGCTTGATATTGGCAATCACCTTTTGTGGTTGAGACTGGTAATTGCCACATCTATCCCATGAGCATGTTTTTCCAAACAATACATCGACTACTAAAAATGGTGTTATATCATAAAGCACTTCATCTTTCAAAGGCTAGATAATACTATTGAGTGATTTTGGGTTCTTGTCCTCTTTTTGACAAACTAATGTTGTAGGGCTGCACATGTGGAGTTGTAACAAGACTTGATTTCTTCAAATTGTATTCAAAGACAAAGTTCTTTATACTACCACTATCTACAATCAGATGAAATGGGTTATCTTTCACTCATATATGTGCATGGTATAGTCTTTCTCTTTCCTCTTTATTGGCGTCAATCAAGTTTGTAAGGGTTGTTAAGGACGATGCAAGTAAAGTCAAAGCTTTTGGATTTGAATCCATGATGGATTTACTTCTTTTGTCCATGTGATTTGTGGTTGAATCATTGTTAGAAGCAAACATTTTTTTCAATGATGTCTTTCGAGCATTACATTCAAATACACCATGCCAAGCTTGACTACGATAATAATACCATTTTCTTATGGGAGGTTTGCTACTATGTTTTCCCTAAAATTCACCTTTCTTGAAAGGCTTATTTCCATTGTCTCCTTTGTGTTGGTCAATCTACATAGTAGAGTACTTTTGTCTTGTCAGGGCCATAACTCCATTGAGTTTTGTTATCAAAAGGTCAACCAATGGATTCGATCTAGAAATGTCCTTTCCCTTTGAATTTCGCCTCAAGCTTGATAGTGTAATGGAATGCTCATGTAAGAGTATTAATAACAAGAAATCCCATTTCTTGTTGGATACAAGAAGATAAACATTGATATACTTGAAAACAAGCAACTTTTCTCCTTTCTAATTCCAAGTTGGGCCATTAGTGGATGGAATCCACTAATGTAACTTTGCATGGTTTGATCTTTCCATTGTCTTAATTGTTGCGATTTCTCATATTGTTGTTCAATGTATTTGGGTGGTTAAAACTATTTCCCAACATGGTTGACAAATATCGTCTATATGTTAATGGGGTTCCTAGCTTGTCCTATTTAGTCAAAAGATTTTCCCACCACCAACCTACAAAAGTCAACATTTTCAAGGATGATTTGATGATCATCTCAGCTTTATAAAGTTTATTGACATAAAAATAGGACTATAGTTGTTGTATGCAATTGTCTACCGCTTCTGTAGATTCAATATTTTCTACTAGATTAAGAATATCTAGATTCATTTGAACCTTGAAAGGGATAACCTTGTTGAAGATGGTTCTTGTTGGGTCACTAGTAGAAGTAGAACCTATGGTACTAGTAAGTCAAGTAAATATTTCATTTAAATGATCATCCGTCTCTTATCTTTGTTGAGCAAACACTTGTTCTATGGGTTATTCAATGTCACTAGAAGTGTTGTGTTCTCCCTCCCATCTACCATCTTGGGTCTAGGGTTTTGAGTAGATAGATACTCAGAAGTTGAAGGTAGAGGCAAGTTATAAAACTACATCTTTGAGTGTGAATAGGCATAAGGTTGCTAACTACACAAGTAACAAGGCTAGAGCGTTATAGTCTATAAGAAGTTGATTATCATAAACTATGCTATGATACCATTGATATGCATCACCGAGGTTAGGATAGAGGACGATAGATTTTACTAATGCAATCAAGTTCTATGATGTCAAAAGCATGTAAAAATCTAGGTTGTCTCCAAATGGAATCAATGAAAGCAATAAACAATATCGTTCATATGAAGATGGAAGCCACAAATTGATAATAAAGAAATTGAATGGGTCAAAACTTTGATGTGTTGATTAATTGCCTTTGGAAGTCAATCTTCAAAGTTTATAAGCAAAAACTTGTATAGAGGTGAACTGAGTCGAGGGAATCAAACACATTATAGAGGGAGATCTATGGGTCAGATGGTACAAAACTCCTTTCTCCTAAGATTACATATATTTATATAATCTATGCATCCTTCAACATGGATCAACCATCTTACATGTCCTTTGGCACTTAATCCTTATTGGATGATGCACAAGTTGACTAACGTTCAACTGAGTACTCAGTTGAGGGTTGATTGAATAGTCAACTATACGGTGGACTGTGATTCAACCAAGAAGTAGAATGAGGATTGTGCATAAGTCAATTTGTTGCCATTCAAGTCTTAATTTAGATCAATAGTCTATTGGCATTGATTATACCTCAACCGACATTGCAACTTTCAACATACACACATATACTATACACACAACCCTTAAGATCCATATAGAAGACATTCATCCTCTACAAGGACATACATTGGTAGTGTTCCCATAAGAGATGAAACATATTAGTTACATTCTCATTAATCAGATTAACTATATATGACCTAAATTGTTTGTGCAAATTGAACATTGTTTACGTGAGGAGTTCCATGAAAAACAATTTTCCATTATGTTAATGATCTATAATTCTTATTGGAGACCCAAGCCAACAATGACCAATTATGAACATACCTTTGTATGACAGTGCAACACCAAGAAGATCATTGTAGAAATCCCTCATAACTAGTGTAAACTTAGAAATTGTCTTCTGCCAACGGGAACACGATGCACCCTAACTTCGCTTCAACCAGTCGTTAGCAAACATTAGGAATGCAACTCCAACAATACAAGATTGATTGATCCTCCAAAACAAGACAAATACATATCTCTCTACAACAAAACAAAAAACATTTAATGCTTCCATGCATTCATTCACAACAAATACTTTGGTTAGCCAACACAGTAAGAAAACACGGGGTGCCTTGAACCTATGAGTGATGATGACCACCATCTAGGATAGAAAATATTGATATAATGCAAACAACAAGTAAATTTAACATGCAATTTGTGGGTGCATGTACGTCTCATAAACATAGCACTGGGAAATGTGGTACAAATTGCATATACATGTGGATAAGAGCCCCTCAACTTGCTGACACATGTTGTTGTGGAGTTTGATACAAATGTTGATCCATCGTGAGACCAAACCAAATATAACAATGCCCCAACTCCACCCATAGAGTGTGGCAACAATAAAAAAAATCCCACTCAAGATGGCATAGGCTTTGGTTATCCATTAGTACAAAGAAATGACAAAGGCAACCATTGACATCAACAACTATGAATGGAAAGGTCTAACCTTCACAACAATCTCACACATCACCTCATTTTCAGGCCTACAAATATCACCTATCTTCTCTTTCAAATGTTATGTAAAAGGAAAGATAATGCATGTGTCTCACTCCAAAAGAAAGATGAAACACATCTATAAACTCTACTACTTTGACGCATTGTAACTCTTCTTGTATCAATATACTTCTTCCATTTACCATTTCTATAAATTTGTACATGAATGCATGCATCATAAATTCCTCTCATTTATTACTCTCCTTGCCATGACTTCCACTCCCAAACATTTACATTAATTTTTTAAAATAAAATGATATACACCACATTATTGAAACATCAAAAATGATTTTGTATGTCCTAGTGTCATTGGAAAAATATGATATTCTCAATGTTTAAAAGCATATTTCATGAATGAGTGGGTTACTAGAAACATAATTCAAACTCTTAAGTTCTCAATTTGGACTATTTCCTTCCCATGTGTAGTTATTATATATATTACAATATTTGTAACATGTGTAAATTTTACATTTCTCATGGAAGACTTTACCATATTATTCCTTCTCTAATACTATTTTCCTTCCCATGTGTAGTTAGTATATATATTACAACATTAGTAACATGTGTAAATTTTACATTTCTCATGGAAGACTTTACCATATTATTCCTTCTCTAATACCATTAGTCTTTTTAGGTTAGCACCTTTCAATAATATTAGTATATATAAACGAAGTAGGCTAACAAACCAATAAAGATCTTTTCTTACCTAGCAAATATGTCGAGGGACTAAACAAAGAAAAATGATGAAAATCTAGTAAAAAAATATTTTGTGATAAATAAATTGCATAAATACAATATAATTTTTTTGAGGATGCTCATAAAAGTTTATTTGGTGATGAATAAATTGCATAATCTAAATACAATAGGATTTTTCTGACAAATACAATTGCACACTTAAAATATGCAATTTTGATTTGTGAATTTAAGCAAAAATTATATCACTAAATTCAATTGAAGGTAATTTTTCGATTTGTGCGTGTCATCCTTGCGCAGGGGCCATGCTAATCTTCTCTGTATCGTTCCAATTTTATCGGATGTCTCTGAAGAGACTAAAAATTTGGGGTAAGATCCACCCTGGAGGGGGTGGAGAGCCTTAACCACTTGTGATAAGAAAGTCTGAATATTGTTCCCGTCCTTGTCGAGGGAGATGCCAACCATCTCTCCTTTAAGCAAGTGGCGATTACACTTCAGATCATGAGCTTTTAAAGGAAGAGACAGTTAATTTTTACAAAGATTTCTATAAAGCCCGGACAAATCCGATAACTATTGAACATTGCAGACTCGTAGACTCTTTTCTATAGATGATTGATGAAGAGGATTCAGTTTCTTTATTTTCACCTGTCACTATGACTGAGTTAAAAGATGTCTTGTTCCACTTTAAAAAAGAAAAAAGTCTGGGACCGAACGGGTGGTCTGCATAATTTTTTTTTTTTTTCTTTGACCTAGTCGGGGATGGATCCTCTTGCTATGGTGGAGGAAACTAGAAGGTGCAGAACAATTGCGGGAGGCCTGAACTCATCCTTCTTTACGCTCATTCCAAAGGCAAATAATCCAAAATCCTTTGATGATTATCCACCTATCTGTCTCTGCAATTTGTGCTATAAGGTGATAACAAAAATTATTGCAAACCATCTAAAACCCTTCCTTTCGAGATCTATTTCTATTGAGCATATGAGTTTTCTTCAAGGTAGACGTATTCAAGATGCCATAGGTACGGCACATGAGAGCCTTCATAGTATAAAAAAGAAAGGAATGAAAGCCTTGGTCTTAAAACTGGACTTAAGAAAAGCCTATGATTGTATTGACTGGGACCATTTAAGAATGATTCTTCTCAAAATTGGTGTAGGGATTCCAATGACAAACTGGATAATGGCTTGTGTAACTTCTCCCTCCTTTGCGGTGTTAATTAATGGGGAAGCTACGAAAAAAATTTAGAAGTGGTAGAGGGGTGAGGCAAGGATGCCCCCTCTCCCCATTACTATTCATTTTAGTAATGGAAAGCCTCAACATTTTACTGAAAAATTGCAGGGAGTTGGGGGACATCACCGGTATAAAAGTAACAAGGTTGATAAAAGTCTTACATATCCTATTTGTGGATGATGTAATCATAATGACTAAAGCGAGTTTAGTCGAATGGAAGGATATTTACAAACTCATAAACCTCTTTTGCAGCGCTTCTGGTCTCTCAGTCAACCAATCAAAGACTAAAGTCTATTATGAAGGTCTGTCATTGGACGAGTTGTCCCCTTTTAAACCTTTACTGCCCTTTGGTTTCAATGCGCTCTCAAATGGCTTCAAATATTTGGGACATTTTCTCAGGACAGGGGCACATCGTGCGGCAAATTGGGAATGGTTGGTAACTAAATTTTCAAATAAAATTAGTTTATGGTGTCACTGATGGCTTTCGCTGGGAGGATTTATCCTGGTGAAGTCGGTGCTGGAAGGCCTTTTGGTCTACTGGATGTCACTGGAAACCTTGCCCGGATCTATTATTAATAAGATTCAGAAATTGATTTTTAAATTCCTCTAGAGCGACCACTCTGAATCTCAACACTACCATCTGTGTAGCTAGGAGACTTTATCCCGTCCAAAAAAGAATGGAGGATGTGGATTGAGAAATCTCTATCTATTCAATAACGCTTTGATTACAAATTCTTTATGGAGGGTCTTAAATCATGACAATTTATGGCATCAAGTTATAAAGGGAAAATACTTAAAGAATGCGACCCTAACCAGCTGGCTTAGAAATCATAGACATTTCATCAAAGCGGCCTCAGGGATTTGGTCCAGTCTTGTTCATACTACTCCAATAATCCTCCACTGGCTAAGTTGGCATCCGGGTGCAGGGCATCAAATTACAATTGGGAGAGACAGGATTTTAAATATTGCGGATAAGTCCATTCTTCTTCCAAAGACAATTTCTTTGATAAATCAAAAGAATATTACAGTCTTAGCGCAAGCCTCGATGGCCAAGGATCCATTTACACAGGCAGAGATATGGAAAAGCAACAGTGAATTGGGTTTGTCAGGTTTGCACGCGGTCGAATGGGAGCATTTCATCAATGAATTAAACCGTGGCGGGGTTGCTCTCAATTCCTCTGTAGAAGATGTCCTACTTTGGACAGGAGGCGACTCATCTAGAGAGTTAAATGTTAAAAATGTATATGATGCTTTGATTTCAACGTAGACGAATCCAACTGTCCATGGATGGCATGCTCAAATATGGAAATTGAAATTGCCTCTGAAGGTCATCTTGTTTTTTTGGCTTGTGCTTCAGAACAGAGTCCTTACCTAGGACATCCTCCAACAGAAACGTTGGGTAGGCTCGAGCCATTATACCCTATGCAAGAAAAACGATGATAATACACACTTGTTCATTGACTATGCTTTTACAAAAAAGGTATGGGCGATGATTAATTTCTTAACAAGTTCAAACTTAAATTGGGAAGGTCGATCGATCCTGGAGGGCATGAATAATTGGACAATGAATAAATCATAGTAAAAAAGAATCCCGGTCCTCACTTGCTGGTACGTCTGGATAGAGAGAAACAAGTCGCTTTTCGAAGGGAGATCTCCATCGGCTTGGTCAGTCACTATTAAAGTGACAGGTGATCTCAATAGAAATATTACAGCGCAACTCACTCCAAAAATTAGGCTGAATCCGATCATAAGGATTACTGGCTATTCTTTGGCTTGATTTGATGGAGCTTCAATTGAAGGGGGGTCATTATGTGGCGCAGGGGGTGTTATCAAATCCAACAATGATCAAGACTATAGATGGTTTTTTAATGGTGGGCCTGGTACAAATACCAAAGCTGAGTTACTAGGTGCATGGGCATCGCTTATTATCACAAAATCCTTGAACATCCAATACATTCAAGTCTTGGGAGACTCCAAAGTAATCATCGATTGCCTAAATTGTCAAGGTAAACTCTAAGCCAACAATATCGAAGGCTGGAAACAAAGACTCAAGGACCTGGTTGAAAAAATGGTTCAATCATCTTTGATCAAAAATCTTGAAGATGTAATCAAAATTATTCTCTAATATAATTTTGGACAAATTTTCTGATAAAAAAAAAATTCAATTGAAAGCAAATTGAAAACTGAGTTCATTGCTCGTTATCCTACTCTTATATAAAACACATAAAATGTCAACCATGGATATTAGATAATTTCAATTCGATGTACATTGTACCTTTCAAAAAGTGCAAATCACTTAAATGGTTCAATAATTGAGGGAAAAAACAATAGTAACGAGGATATATTTTACTTGGAGAGAAAGATAATCATGGTGTAAATTTTACTATATATTTTAAAAATTATAAGTAAAGTTTATAAAATAAATTTATTGTAAATATAATATAAATTAAATAAAGTTTATAAAATAAATTTATTATAAATGTAATATAAATAAAGTTGAGGATGAAGATTAGTTTTTTTTTGACTTGTTTTACTTTTTAATGGGTCTAATGGTTAAGAACATGTGTTTCCTCCTAAAAGGTCACAAGTTCAAATCTAGAGGGGGTAGGATATGTATATCTTCGTAGACTTTACTAGTGTTGGACGAAGGGGATCCCTTATCCCACAAACAAAAAGGTCTCATACACCAATTTGGTGTGGCTTAACCGTGACCTTAAAAATAGTATATATATATATATATTCTTTTAATTTTATAATTTTATTATTTTTCCAAATCTATTAATAGAAAAATCAAAATAATTATTCTATTTTATAGTAAAAAATTATATATATAAATTTTAATTTAATTATTTTTCAATACTTATTAATATTAATATTAATATAGGAAAACCAAAATGATTTGAACATTTTATTAAAAAATTTGATTTAATTTCTTTAACATTATTTAAAAATAATATTATAAATATTGATTTAATTTTTTAATTCGTCAAATAAACATTAGTGATTTTTTTTTAAAGTGAGTGTGAAATCCTGTATTATTGTAAGAAGTTATGATAAAAAAAAGACAAGGGGAATCCCTTGATATGCCAAAAAGAAACTAGATCAGGGATCCCAGAGTTGTGTTGTCTGAGATAGCAGGGGGAGGGTTGGGCCGCCACCAAGGGAAACTGACCCAGTCCTTCGTAAACCAGTTTAAAAGACTAAGCCATAATATATACATAAAACATAACCAAAATAACATGGGTAACTCCTATACTGAAAACAACTTGACCTGGGGTTGAACCTGCGCTAGTCTAGGATGATGGGATGTCTTGCGTCGCCATCCTTTCTTGCCTCGTTCTCCTTCCTCTGCTTCACCGTGCGCATCTTCCTGATACAAGCTGGTGTTCCACTCTGATCTGCTGGAGTGATTTCCATGTGGTGGACATAGTGTAGGTAAAGGTGGAATTGGCCTGCCATTCGTTCCATTTTTTCCTTTTGGCTCCTTTGGTCCTCAGCTAGTCTTTTTCCACTCGCCTCCAGGTTGTTGAGACTTCTCATAATTTTCGTGAGCACCTTCTTGTGGTCCTTGATAGTCTCCCTGCTGGTCTCTTTCCGGTCAGTGTTCATCTTGCCTATCAACATTTTTGTTCGCCAGGCCTCCTCCACCGTTTTGTGGTAGAGGCTTGTTTTGGGCTACGTAGCCCCTGGGTCCCTTATCCTGTCTGCTTCTTTAATTAGTTATGTCTAGGCTTTGCCCTTGCTTGTGGTGTTAATTTCTCTCTACCACCTATTGATGATCGCTTTTCCCTTTGGATCAACCTACGTGAGAAAAGTACCCTTGGCTTCTCTGGCTGCTTGCTCCATCCTTGTAATCCTCTGGGTGCTTGTCGGAGGTTCTTTTCCACCTCTCTTACTATGGGTTTTCTTCATTCTTACCATCTCTGCTTGCTTGTGGTGGTTTTTGTCTTGGGTTCTTCTCCTGTTCCTATTCGCCCCTTCCTGATATGTAAGACGGGCTCTGTAATTGCTTCTCTCCAGTATGTGGCTATTCCTGGTGTTTCTTCTTTTATGGGATTTCCCCGGCTGCGGGCTCGTCTTAGCAATCATGGGCCGCTCATAATGGTGTACCTTCTAGTCCTTTTTCACTGTTTCGAAGTGTGTGCTCTTGGGAGCCCGACCGTCATCTCTCCGCCAATCCTTTGCCCTGCACGCTGTATGACAATCATTACCACTCCCTGTATCTGTACTTGGGTGAGGTGTACTCATACTCGGCCATTGGAAACCCTTTTGTCCTTCGTCCTTTGCCGCCTGCTGATTAACTTTTCTATTTTCCCACGGACAACCCCTGTACTTCTTCCTATTGACAGGATCGTGGTGTCGTACCTCCTCTTGTTGTGTGACCTAGATCTACATTGTAACTCGTGTTTGGGTGGTGGGCTATCAAATTCTGCCTAAATCCTTCGTGCCCTTCAGTTATTTCTGCGCCTCCATCCTCGATGTGGTCGTTCGTGCTTCGGCTGTCGTTGTAGTCTTTTGCCGCTAGTTGGATACAGTCCGTTCAGAATTGACCATTCGGGATGTTACTCCAGATAGTGTCCAGTTTTGGTCCTTGCTTGTCAACCCCCTCATTAGCGATTTTATCCGCCAATCCATTTGTTGACTGCTGCACCCAGGGCAACTCCATTGTGATCCCCGTCTGCAAGTGCTCCTAAATTATTTGCATGGACTGTGCCAAGCGCCAGTGCCGCTGAATTTTGCCCACTCTGGTACCGTTTTGGAGTCTCCTTACTATGTTGATAACTAATGTGGAGTCTCCTTCCACTATGACATTTGTCATCCCTTCCCGACTTAAAATCTCGAGGCCGGTCTCCAGGGCTACGAATTCCGTGGCGTTGTTGGTTGAGTTTCCCAAACTCCTAGCGTACAGCCAGATGATATTTCCTTTACTGTCCCTGATTACTCCTCCCATTCCTGTCGGTCCTGGGTTACCTTTCTACGCCTTGTCGAAATTCATCTTGAGGGAGCCTATTGGTGGTGGTTTCCAGTTGCGCTCACCTACTTGGAGTTGCGGTGGTTGTCTTACCTTATTGGGGTTGCGTCCGTCTTTCAGGTGGAAGGCTTCTATAATTCAGGAGTCTTGGTCTGTGAGTTGCGCTCTTCCTGTCTGGCAGTTGCGGCTCTATATCGTTTCTTTTGTCATGGAGATTATTGTTTCCTTGATCTTCCCTTTCGACCAACTTTGGTTCCTGAAGATGCACCGGTTCCTTTCCTTCCATATTGCCCATATCATCATTCCCGGGATGAGGGTCCAACAGAGGTTCACCTCTTCATTTTCACTGTAATTCTCTTTCCAAATATGAATAGTTGCAGAGATGTTACCTCGGATCCTATTTGACTGTCGGAAGATACCTACCGCCCAATCCCAGATTTTTGTTGTGTAGGTGCATTCATTAAGGAGATGGTTCGTTGTTTCCAAAGCTTATCCCATTGTTGCGTCAGGTCTTCTTGGTCCTGGTCTGCTATATAGTGTTGGGCTTCTCTGAGATTGAATTCCCCACCGTCTTTTTGTCACCATCTCAACTGGTCATTTCCTTCCATGACTGCAATTTTTTGTCTCCCCAATTCCTCCTCCACCTCTTTTACTGTTGTTGCGGGTTTGGGCTCTATTATGTGGGGTGAGAGTGTTCCAAATTCTCCATTTGTTGCGATCTGTTTCTTGTTTCCAGTAATGGTAGACTCTGGTTTCACCTTGCGCGATCATCTCCTGTTGGAGTGCCTCCCTGTCTGGTTTCTCCATTCTGGGTTCTTGTTTCCATGCGTCCTCCCAGAATCTAGTTGTTCTGCCATTCCTTACTTCCCAAAAGTTGTATGTCTGAATCCAGCCTTTGTTGCGCCAGGATAGGTTCTAGATAGTTGAACCTTCCCTGGTTCCTCTAAAGTGGACTTTGTTTGGTCGCTTATGTCTGGGGTATACTTTGCCTTCCACAGGTTTACCCATGGTGTAGTAGTTTCTTTGACCCAGCACCACTAGAGTTTCGCCCTGTAGGCGTCATTGGTCACTTGCAGGTCGTGTAGTCCCATACCTCCTTTGCTTTTTGGTTTACATACCTTCTCCCATGCTACCAGGACCCATTTTTTCCTTGTTTCTGCTCCTCGTCACAGGAAGTCCCTTTGGAGGGTTCTTATTTTTTGTAGTATCCCGTTGGGGGTTGGGAAAATGGACATCATAAAGGTTGGAATTGCTTGCAAAATATACTTGGTCAAAATAAGTCTTCTGGCCAAGTTGAGGGATCTGTAAGTCCAATTTTTTACTCGCTCCTGTAATTTGTTGATTATTCCTTCCCAAGTGGACATTTTGTAAGCTTTGTCTGTCAGGGGTATGCCCAAGTACTTAGTTGGGAGTGCTTTGTGTTCAAATCCCATGATGTTGTCTAAATTCCTTTAGATTGCGAGGTTGGTATTGAAGAAAAAGATCATAGATTTGGAATGATTGATCTTTGCACCTGAGGCTTCGCCAAACTCTTCTAGGATTCGTTTGTAGGCTTTTGCTTCCATGACCGTGGGTATGCCATGAAGTAAGGTGTCATCCACGAACTGTTGGTGCGTGAAAGTAGGGCAATTTTTGAAAGGTTTGATACCTATTATTTCACCTGTTGTAGTTGCGCTTTTAATGCTTCGACTGAGACCTTCCCTCATCATAATGAAAAGGAAGGGTGATAGCGGGTATCCTTGTCTGATGCCTCTCGTGGGCCATAAGGGTTTGGTAGGGGCTCCATTTATTAGCAATGAGTAGTTTGTTGTGGAAACTAGACTGATTATCTAGCTGATTCAGTGTTGGGTGAAACCAAAGGCTTCCAAGGTCTTGACCATATAGTGCCAGCTAATTTTGTCATAAGCTTTTGCTAGGTCCAGTTGTATTATCATTCCCCCTCTCTTCTGAAGCTTCAGGGTGTGGATCGACTCATGGGCATGAATAATATTGTCCATTATCTATCTTCCTTCCACGAAACCTGCCTATTCTTGGGAGACCAGTGTGGGTAGGAGGGGTTTCAATCTATTTGCTATAACTTTGGAGATTATCTTATAAACCACGTTTCACAGTGCTATAGGTCTATACCGATCCGAGGTTTTGGATTCATTTTCTTTGGGGATTAGTGTAATCATTGTAGCATTGAGCACTTTTAGGATGGAGGCTGACCTTCTAAAGTCTTCCACTACCCTATAAACGTCCTGTTTGACTATTTCCCAGCAAGCTTTGAAAAACTCCATTGTGAAGCCATCTGGATCTGGGGCTTTCCCGTTGGGCATTTCCCGGAGTACTTGGTGAATTTCCTCCTTCGCAATGGGTTTGTTCAGGTTGTTATTTTGTTCCTCGATGACCAAGCGGGGGATATGCTGGATTATCCTTTGTATGGCCTCTGTTTTGTCCTGGTTGGGTTCCTGGGCTATCCCGTGGAAGTGGTTTACCAGAGTAGTTTCGATCTCCTTATGTGACTCTCACTCTATTCTGTCTTGGTCCTTAATCTTCGGGATTTTATTATCGGTTCTTTTGGCCATGGTTGTTCTATGAAAAAACTTGGTGTTGTGTTCTTCTTCCTTTAGCCATATGATACGGGACTTTTGTCGCCAAAGTGTTTCTTCTTGCTAGCATCGAGCTTCCCATTCCTGGGTCATCTAGATCTCTTCCTTTTTCTGTTCCTCTGTATAGCCCTCCGAAATGCAGGTTTCCTGGAGTTTTTTCATTTTTTCCTCTATGTTGTTTTTCTCTTGGTTTATGTTCCCAAAAGTGTCCTTATTCCACTCCTTGAGCCTATATTTGA
Organism: Picea engelmannii; assembly: GCA_009831015.1. NCBI lineage: Eukaryota > Viridiplantae > Streptophyta > Pinopsida > Pinales > Pinaceae > Picea > Picea engelmannii. Next base: position 403,956 of record ML778193.1, on the reverse strand, counting down.
TATACTTTAGTTTCTTATAGAGTTTGAACATCCTTGTCCCTTGCTTTGGTTTCTCCTCCCACCACCACTGTTTGATTCTTTCCTTGAAAGTCTGGTGTTCAATCCAAAATTTCTCAAATCTGAAGGGTCTGTTCTTTGGTGTGGTTTGGAAGCCTGCTTCCAGTTGCACTGGCCAGTGATTAGATCCCCCTCAGGGGAGGATGTTGCAATCTAAGGTTTGTCCCTGCATAATGATTGACTCCGATATTAGGAATCTGTCGAGTCTTGTTGCTACCTGATATTGGTTCATTCATTTATTGTTCCAGGTGAACTGACCATTATTAGTTTTGAGGTCTACCATTTTTGTTGTGTCTATGAAATTTGAGAATTCTTTCGCATCCCTATCCAATCTTCTTGTACCTCCTTTTTTCTCCGCAAGTGATGTGATGATGTTGAAGTCCCCTACCAGGATCCATTGGAGGTTGTTGGATTAGGTTTTAAGGTCTTATAAGTCTCGTATCATTCCTCTCTTTTCCTCTAACACTTGGGGCCTATACACATTAGTGCATAGAATCACCTCTGTGTTCCCAATGATTTGCATGCAAATCGTAAGGGTGTGCCTGGTCGCTTCGGTTCCTATTAGGTTCAGTACTTGTGGGTTCCACAAGGTGAGAATTCCTCCTGCCATTTGGTGGCCCCCGATAGCCACCATCTTGTACTTGCGCCATTGTTGTTTACTGATTTCCTCCATTATGTCTGTATTGCATTTTATTTCTTGTATAAAACAAAGATCCAATTGTTCTTGCTTTAGTCTATTCCTAAGGATTCTTTGCTTTCTTGGGCTGTTTAGGCCTCTTATATTATAGGTTATAACCTTCATTTAAACATGTCGGGGGGAGTTGGGGAAGAGTTTCTTGATCTTACCCGAGTTTATCAGTAGCGCTCCAAGCTCTTGTAGGGATATGCTATTTGATTTCTTGCCTTTGTTCCTCCACGTCTGCTTGGGTGAGAGCTGTGGTTGTCCCTCGCTAGCTTTGACTCCTAGGTGTCTAATCTCCCCGTGTGTGCGCTTTAGTCCTCTGGCTTTGGCTTCCTCCCTTAGGAGAAACAAGTATTAAATGCGGTCAAGTTGCTCTATTAGTACATTGTCTACTCCCTGTCTTTTCCATTGCTCCAATATGTTCGGGAGATCTATCCCTTCCCTTTCCACCAGGTCTATGAGATCATGATCTTCTGTGCCTACTTCGCTTGGGGTCATTTTCACATCTCCCTCTACTTCTTGCATGGGGGTGTTGTCGTTTTTGATTTCTCCATCCATTGGGGTTGCGCAACTCCCCTGTTCCTTCTTGTTACTTGGCCAATCTGTGGGCTCATTTGTTGCTTGTTCTCTGATTTCTTGAGCTTTTGCTGGATCCTTTTCATTTTCTGCCCCTTTGTTGGTTTTGTCCCTTCCTTCCATTTTATTTCGGGTCTCCAGGTTATTTCCTGCTGGGGTTCTGCTCTGCTTTTTGTTTGCTCTGCTTATGGGGTTTGGTTTTATAAACTCGTCCTCATCCTGCTGTGGTTTGGGGTTTTTCGCTTCCTGTTTTTTATTAAGAGGACATTCTCTGATCAGGTGGCCATGTTCATGGCATCTTCTGCATCTGAAGGGGATCTGTTCATAATCTATGTTTTGGATCCATTCCTCATCCCTGAATTCCAGACTTATGGCTTCTGGGAGTGCTCCTGACACATCCATTTCTATGCAGATTCTTGCGTAAGATGTATATCTCCCTTTTAGGGTGGCTTGTGAGGTCTTCACATATTTCCCCAGTTTGTTTCCGATTTCTTTGAAAGTAGAGGGTAACCAGTAGTCTAAAGGTAAGGAATAAAATCTCAGTTAGACCGACACCTTTTTGAAAGTCTCTTTTTATGGGGAGAAATTTTCCTTCCATGGCCGCATGTATAGTTCTGCTGAGGCGTGGAAGTATGGCCCTCCCTCAAAGACTCTATCCCTGTCCTCCAGGTTCATGAATACTGCTGTGAAGAAGCCTTTCGAGCCCAGGTGGAGCTCCACTTCTTCGTTTGGCTTCCAATGGTATTTAATCCAGTTGCGCAACATTTTTTTTGTGGGCCACAAACCCATGAACTTGCATATTAGCACACGCGTCTTCATCTGGTCTTTGTAGAGTTGCGTTTGCGAATCCTCCAATATCACCTTGGGTATCATTGCTGTTTTGGGTTTGCACAGGTTGCGCCCTTCTGCCCCTGTTGGGCTTTTCTGTGTCTTGCGCCTCACTGTGAGTTTCTCTGGCTTCTTCTCCCATGCACTCACTTTTTCCCTGGTTCCTTTCCTGACCTTTTTTCGGGTCTGATCCCGAGGTGCCTGTCACTAGTGCCTTGAAAACTATGCCTCTTGGCCCTTTCCCTCTGTCTACCACTACTTGTTTGTATGAGGGGGTACCCTTACGCCCCCCTTTGGTGCTCATGCTGTTCTCTGCTATGGCCGCGACTGTCAAACCCTAGCTTGCAGTTGCTCTGCGACTTCTCATTTTAAGTAAGACTTATCTAGAATATTCACCTACTACATTTATTAGTAGTTATTTTGGGAGTAATTATCTTTTAACACTCCCTACTAACAATACTAACCATTACAACTTCACATTTGAAAATGCTTCTACAGGCTTACAAAATATGTTGGCCCGTTGGTCTAAGTCTCAACGAGGCTTACACATTTCAAAAACTTGTTTTACATCGTATGCTGGTGCAACTTGTCCTATGCTCTACAACCTAAATAAACATTAGTGATATTGCAAAATGGTAAATCATTTTTTTAATAAATAAAATATATTTTGAAACAACTTATTTTTATGTTAAATAGATATTTAAGTTTTAATATATATATTTTTAAGGTGATAAAATTCATTATAATGAGTAAATTCATGTTAAACTCAGATTTATCCGGTTTCAATTTCTTAAGGTGTAATATTTTTTGATTAATTCATTTTATTTTATTTTTTGATTATTGTTTTTTAATCAAGATGATTTTATTTATTATTTCATTTTTTTTTTTTTATGATTATTATTGTTTTTTAATTAAATCTACTTTATTTTTATTAATTAAGCCTCTATAATGGGTGGATTGTTATATAAGGAAAATTCGGTCACTTAAAGTGACCCACTAGTAAAGGGGCATACTTTCATTATTGCTAGATGCCTGGGCCATTACCCTATTTCCTTACATTTAAGGAAGACAAGATCTCAGTTAATTGAGAATTTTTTTTACGGTGGCAAAACCCATTGTAAGAGGTCAATTGATGGTGAGGATAAATGAGGGCCATTATTCAAGAAAATCACCACCACCTCAATTAACTTTAGTGATAGGTAAGGGGATATATTTTCACTCTTGCGAAATACCTTTAAATCTTATATCATTACTCAATTTTTTTTTTTATGTCAAAGAAAAACAAACTCTTAATCATTCAAAAACAATTTAAAGGTTTACTTTGTCAAAAAAAATAATTTTAACTTAAATACTATTTGCGAAAAACAATTATTACAGTTATATTTAATAGTATCATTTGCTTTATAATAACATTTAATTTTAATCCCTACACACATAAGACGAAATACCTAGGAGTGTAAAGTTTTTGTATTGTCCACGAATCGAAACTTTTGAAGTGCAAGGACCTCGACCAAACCAAATCCTTCGGGTGGGGATGTATGCTGGCGCCGGTTCATCGTAACAAAACAGAATCGCGTGTCGCCAAGCGTTAGGCATTCACTCCCATAAAACGCCGAAGCTGCTGGTTTGACATTTCTTCAGGCTCGGAATTGCCGAGGCTGAGAAGGACGGACGGAGAAGGAAGGGAAGAAAGTCTCTCCGTACTGCATGCGCACCATTAAATAAAAATTAAAGAGAGGAAAGAGGAAAGGAGAGGAATTGAATTTAGGGGAGAACATTGAACGGAGCTCAGGTGTAGGGCATTTTCACAGCTTTTTTCCGTTCTTTCGGAATATACACATTTGATGTCTGGATTTCCTATTTCAATAAGACAGCAATCAATTGTCCATTGAAGCAGCAGAGTCTGGAAGTCGGAATTTAGTTGAGTTCTAAATTGTATGAACACCTGCAGCTAGGTAAGGAGGGTGAAGTTGAAGAAGAAGCAAATGTTTTTCTCCGGCGACCCATCGAGTCGGAAAAAGGTGGATTTGGGAGGGCGTAGCTCCAAGGAGAGAGACAGGCAGAAGTATTTGGAACAGACAAAGCTTGCGCGCGAACAGCGCCAGAGGTTGCGTCAGCAGACGCTCAGTGCTCAAGTAATACAGGTGAGGGAGCCCAATTCCACCCCACAGACATATATATTTCATGTTCTGTTAGGGTCAATAAATTTGATAGAGGTGCCCTACCTACAATATTATAGCGATCATGACTTATTCACTGCAACGGATCAACAATTGAACGCAATGCCAGTAGATTTTACATCATTATCATTAAAAATTCCATCGTCTAACCCTCGAGGGTCAAAGCCTTACTCCAACGAAGTATTTATCCCCAACGCCCAATTGGGTCTAATTGCATTGCGAGTTCGATAGCTGATTTTCTTACATGATTGCAAAGCGATCCTTATTTGTGGTTCTTAAAGGCCGCTCGGATATATAGTGAGGATAAAAGTCTAATTTTGGAAATCAATCTTGGGGTTTGCCCCGCATTTACATATCTCAAACATACTTTAAGAACGTTTTTAGATTATTTTTGAGACTATTGCTGTCATGTTTTGTTTGACTGTTATCTGCGTAAACCATCGTAAGGAATGTAGAGTCGACGTTTCGAGCCATACTAGCGTGGTCCATGATCTGGACGAGATCAAAACATTTTGTGGGACTTCAAGCTTCTTTGAGCAGGCTTATCTCTTCAAGTAAATTGCATGAAATATCTGAATATAGGTTTAAATAATAGTAGCAACTTGTAAAATTTCTGAAGCAGATCACGGACGACGTTAATAAAATTGAAAAAAGAGACTATCTTTTGTCAAGTTTAATTTTATTCATCTTTACTGGAGTACTAAACATAATCCTATGGCAAGTCATGTCCAGTAAGTTTTGTTGAATTTTATACACAGTATGGGAGCCGATTCTTGAAGTTATTCTTAGCAAATGGCACGAGACATTCCTGTATGAGGCTGAGTAAAATTATAACCATGTTCATTGGATTTTATTTGACAGCCCAGAGTTAACTGTTTTTTCTCATTTTAACTACAGAATTATGGCTTTTTTTCCCTTTTTTGTTGTTTTCGGTCCCCTCAATTGTTTTAATGTTTAATATTTATTTTGAAACAGTTGCCTATATTATTAGAGGAGATGCAACTGTCACCCGTCAAAAGAGTGGCCTTTTCTCTGCATACCCATGCCAAGTAAGCAAGCGCATGTACATTGCAAGGCTATTGAGTCCAAAAAAGAGAACTTATCTGGTTTTAGCAATGTTATCTTCAAGTAAGCCTTCAAAGGTCCTGGCACATCTTTTTCGCCAAAGAAAGTGGGCAGTGGCAGACATCTTCTCGTTTCTCCCAATAGTAGCTACAGTTTCCATCTGTGAAATTTGAATTATGAACCCTTTAGTTGGTATGGAGCGCCATGTATAAAACAAACTAGGTAAAAGGCCTCATTTTGAAGGAAACCCTTGTTTCCTAAATAACCAACACCCTTTTGAGCCATTTACCTTCATTGTCCTTAATATAATAATAATAATAATAATCTATTTTTAAGGTCACGACCAAGCCAGACACCAAATTGGTGTATGAGACCCCCTTGTTTGTGGGACAAGGGATCCCCTCCGCCCAACAATTTGACTGGTAAAGTCTACGGAGGTATACATACCCTACCCCCCTCTGGATTTGAACTTGTGGCCTCTTAGGAGGAAGCACATGTTCTTAACCATTAGGCCCACATGTTCTACTAAGTCTGGCATTGTTAGAAGGTTCAGAGATCATATTCTCATACAATTCTCCTTGTGTTGTAAATTGGGAAAGGTTCCCCATTGCTACAAATCGAGTAACTTAGATTACGAGAGAAAGAGGCAACTAGCCCATAAAGGCTTTTAGCCATATTTTCCCACAATCCAATTTTATTTATGGAAATCCTTAAGGTCCTTCCTCTGATTATTCCTATTACTAAACCTTTCTCGCCATGCCTATTTGACATTCCTATAGAGCCTACCCCCTTTTAAGACCCTCAAAGGCCTCTCTGTAAATATATGCCAAATCCTTGCTGATTTTTCCAAACTATAATAAGCATTCGACTCGAGAGTATTCTCCATGTTGAAGTCTCTCACATAGGTAATGTTGTTATGTCACTTGAAAGTGCTCCTAATACCCTTTTTATGCCCAACTTATTTTATATCGTGTCATACAAGAGCTTCATTGCTAAAGACACATTTGTTCCCTTGAGCCCAAGAATCTGATGTAATCCAAGTAATGGCAAAATGATAACAGACTCTAAACCCCAATATGAATGAAGTACTAAGAAAATAACCAAGATAAAGAGGAAATGCTCTCAAGAATTTGACAAAACAAATTGGTTTTATGATATGGTAAATACAAGTAAGGTGGGGTTTCACCATACAAGTAATCCTCAAGGAAGGTTAACCTATAAGGTGATGTTTCACCATACAAATAATCCTTAAGGAAGGTTAACCTCCACGAGTACTTAAACAAGATGATTCATCATAATGAAAAAACGTACACTCCTTGCGATGACTCGTCAAAATGAAAAAACGTACACTCCTTGCACTCTTGCTTCCAAAGAAAAACCCAAGTTATTTCATTAATTAGAGAAAGACATTGCTCTGAAGAGTTGATACATATGAGCTGCTCTGAAGAGCGTTAGAATTCTCAGCCGCCATAGCTTGGCAAAATACCTCTTATTGCCTTGAATTAAACAAACAGTTTGTAAATTGTTAATACGTTATAATCACAAAGCTCAAGTGAGCTACTACAAGCTCGAAAGAGCAACACCATTACAAACCCATCTATTGAATCGAAACCTAGCCAGAGCCCATAGATGGACTTTTATAGTGACAAAGGATTATCTTCTACCTCTTCCTTCTCTCTTTGATCTGCTAGTGCGAGAGCTCGAGGGAGAAGAAGACCTCAAAATAGAGGGGCCATTGTAAGTTTAAGGAATTTATAGTTCTTACTTGGCAAGTTAGATGACGAGGAAACCATGTTTGGAATCAAGATTGCCGTTGAAGATGATGAAGAAGGCTTGTGAATCTCAACTCTACTGCCTTGAACAGACTCCATTAAATTTGGAAACATTGCATTGAAATCATCACAAGACGTCGATGGGAAAGAATAACATTCTCGATGAGCTGGGGTAGCTCCCTAGGAACATTATTCACTGGAGAGTCTAGACCTAAGAAGGGTCACCTTTGAACTCACCCCATCCCCATTTTCTTTCACTGGATTAGAGTCACTGAACTCCCCATGTTAGAAAATCCTCACCCATTGTCTATCCGAGAGAGATCCTTATCAATCTCCTTGGTTGAGACTTGGCTAGCGGCTCCATCATATCCTTCTTCAATCTCAAGTTGCCCTAAATTCCTCAATACCACTTACGAATGTGTTGTTGATCGTAGAAGGGCTTGTTTTGCATCTTCTACACGATGAGCGTATTTGTAATCATCGATCCAAGCGTCTTATAGATCCGATCTTTCTCCAACGTGATTGGGTGCCCTTCTCTTGCCGTTGGGTCACCTTTCAATGCTACTTGGCCTATACCAATATGATGTCTCCCTTCTACCCTACTCTTTTGCTCAATCCTTTGTCACTCCCCCTGAACAGCAAGCGGGGACCCTAAATGCCCCTGATTCTCTTGGTGGAATAAGTGATTCATTGGATACCTTTGCACTCTTGATTCCACCTTCGTTTTTGAAATGTTTCCTCAGGGTTTAAGATTAACGATGTAGTCTCCAAACAAATTCCCATGCATGTGGCATAATCAACAATGGAAGGGTAGATTCTCGTATCTTAAAATTTGGTCCAAGTTTTGATCTCTCCATTCCATAATTATCTCCTCTGGCAAGCCCTCAATGATAGTTGTTAAAAGCATGATCCTCGGGGTTCCATTCTTGTCAAGGGTTTCTGGATCTACTCCTCCAAAGGAGCCCAATCGATTCCCCTACTAGTTTTAGGATTTTTTAGTCCCACAAAAGCAATGATAGTCCAAGGAGTTGGACCCAAAGGAGAACTAGATCTTTGTTTGCCCTATTCGAATCAAAGAACATTGATTGGCGTTTGAGAGCTAGTCCAGACGGGCCATAGCTGCTAGTAAGAATTGCCTCCTCACTGGGTTGTCGAATAAGATCGAGAGAAACCCTTTGTAAAGGAGTAAACCAAATTTTTCCTTGTGCTAAGGGGTACCAAGGAGTACCGATACATTCTACCAAGGAGAGTTTTTGTGTTTTAGGCCACAAAAATATCCTATTAGAGCCCTTGCAGCGAGATCTTCAATACCTTCTACTATCCATTTGGTCGGGAGGGGAAACCTCACCGAACTTGTGGAGCTTATCCATCTCTTTTCTTCCCCACAAAAACCCTACCTCCTCCTTTGTCAATGCCTCTACCCTTGTCTTCTTCCTCCATTCTTCCCAAAGCTTTCACCCTCCCTAAATTCTACTAAGGAGGATATGACATATTTATAGTCTCATGTTTCAACCCTTCCCTACAAATTATTGTATATGGGATATAATTTTAGATTCTTTACCAAGGTTGACATTGAAATTTGAATATGTTAAGGCTCTTACATAAACTAAAGGGACCACATAGGCCCCAAGGGTTAGCTCAATTGGTCTTGATGCCAAACGTGCGTACTCTCCCCCGAAGTCGAGGAGGTCACGGGTTTGACTTTCATGCTCCTTGAGGCTACGATTTACCCCGCTTACAATCCATGGATCATGGGGAAGTATTTGGTTGGTTTTCCGCGAAGCTTTCTTCGGGAAAAAAAAACTAAAGGGACCACATAAGGAACCGCAAGATTGATTGACATCACAAGTTGAATGTTGGGACAATAAGCTCAAAACAAGCTCCTTTCCTTTTGAAAAGATTTGTCTTTGAAGCATAAGATGAAACATGTTATCACTTGAAACCAGAAGGAGTTGAATGGACATTTAAGGAAACTGCCAATGTCACGTTGCACTGCCCTTCTCACTGCGGGCTAGTTGCTAGACTTAGGGGGGAATCCCTATTGATCCAAAACGAAAAATCTTCAGGTGTACCTTGCAGAAGGCTCCAAATCTGCAAAAAGTATTCCTGCAATATTAGAAATTACTCACATTTTTGCCATTAAACACTTGAGATCAGTAAGTAAACTTAAGATATATGTATTGTAACTTGAAAGAATGTTAAATAAACCTTTGTCCCTTGTAAATCTGCTATAAACTTTTCACATTTGTGACAGAAAGCTGCAGATCTGCAAGTAAAAACACTCAGAGACAACAAAATGAATTGTTCTTTTATGTATTTTTCCGACTGGTGCCTCCTATCTAATGGGAAAGGAAAGAAAAAAGGGAGAAAATTGATGATCCAAGTGTTACTTAAAATGCACCAATTCAGAAAATTTCACATCAAACCATTAAATTCACTCATAACAAATAGTTGGCCGCCAAAAAAGTTTCTTCTTCAATTGAGAGCTATGGATACAAGGTCTGAGAATATTAGATCAACACTCCAAAGGACTCAAGGGGATGTAAAGTTACTACTCAAGTTCTTTACTCCAACAATACTTAGGGACATAGTCACATGAACAAGAATCTCCAACTTCATCACAAATTAACTCAAAGATTTGACATACAAGGAATCAGAAAGTGAGGAATGGAAGTGGGAGAATAAGAAGTAGGATGACACAAGCATTTCCAACGCTCATCACAAACTAACTCAAAGATTTGACATGCAATGAACCAGAAAATGAAGAATGGAAGCGGGAGAATAAGTCGGAGGACTCAAAATCACCAATCAACCTATCTCTTTGAAATTTTCATCACTTATACATGAGAAATTGAGAATGGATCCATACAAAGAAAATATCCGACAATAACTCAAGACTTAAAATAGGTGCCATGCAAGGTCATCTCAAAAACCCTAAAAACATGCTAAATCTGTTTGGAAGATGGCGCCTAGCTTTGGGTGCACCAATCCTCACCCAAGCACAAGAAAGTCAACACAAAGGAGGCACCCGACATGTGCATGAATATTTGTCTTGAAAAACACAAAGAATCCCGAAGTGATGCTCCCTGTCTAGCCTAGAATAGGAAGGATGAACATGGCAGAGAATCTCTTGGAAACACGTTGAAAACTGATACATGAAAGTCTAGGAGGATGGTGCACGAGTCAAATGAAAGATAGAAGATGAACCTATTGAGAATAACCACAAGAACCTACCGAGAATAATCACCAAGTGAGGCACACTAGTTAGGCTGAAAATAGGAGCCAAAAAGCATAAAAGTATGTGGCATAAATCTCTCTAAGGGAGGCACTCTTCTTTTTCCAAAAATAATGATAAGCACTGTCTAAAATATCCTTAAGTGGGGCATCCTATATGTCCAAAGATAGAAACCATGCATTGCTAGAATAAAATAGATAAGGTGGCTTGAAAAAGCAATGATACTATCCATATTGGAGTGCCCAACTTAACTAAAAATATCACTAGAAAGCACCAAAGATGGCTCATAAATGAGGTACCCTAGTTGACTTGAAATAGCAAAACTTCGGATCTCAAAATAGTGCAATGGATCAACCCCTAAGCAAGGTGCTCGTTATCTTGTCGGAAACAACCCATAATTGAAGCACTGATGTATCCTAAACTCCGAGGATGGAAAAACAAAACCATCAAACGTACATGCACCCTCATGCAGTATCTAAAAATTGCAGGAACCTTGTCCAAGCATAGAATGACTCACAAACAAATATATTGCTCTTCAAATATGACATACATGCACTTGCTGAATATAGCCATGCCTAAAAATAGAAACGTCCTGAACTAGAAAAAGCAACCTCATCCATCTGACACAGACATTGAAATTCCTGAAAATAGAAAAGCACTTCCTTTGAAGATAACACTGATAATTCCAAGGATCCATGTAAATATCCTTAGGGTTTTAGGGCTTGGAAAAGGGCTTAGGTCAATTGCAAGCTGCCTGCGCAATCTTCCAACCAGTCATTTCACCCACAAACAGTAAGCAGTTATATCCAACCAATTCTAGGACGGAATCAATACTTATGTACCATAACATCGGCAGAAATTGTACCATACAGTATCTGATATTAGTGATATTAAACCATCAGTAACAGTATTCAAACAGTATCCAAATCAGCAGTAAGCTGTATCCCAAAGCAGTATACAAACCAGCAAGGGACAGTGTCCGACAGTAACAGTATCAAACCAGCAGTAACCCCCCCCCTAAGGGCTACTGTCATAGAGTACAATAACCAGCAGATTGTTGCTATTATAGCAGTAGTTTTGTAACAGAAATTTATCAGAGCTAACCCTAGTCTCTACTACAGCCATAAACAGATAAACCTGGGCTCCCTTAGCAGTAATATGGGGCTCGGTTCTTCTTCGTGGTTTCTCCAACCTTCAGCGGCAGCTTCAGTCACTGGTAAGGAACCTTCGGTCTGTCCAATGTCTAGCTGTGATCCCTTTCAGACCCTTGGCCTAGCAAGAATAGGTTGCGGTCCTCCTTCACAGGCTCAGATCTACAGTTGAGGGGTGCGGCCCTATCCCAGATACACTGTAATTAGTTCGGCTCCCTTCAATAAGCCCAGATTAGGGCTCGGCCCTCCCCTGGCTGCAGCTGTGACCCTCAACCTCCACAGCGAATCTCCTCCAAGCTCAGAACAGTCAAGGTATGAAGCCTACAAAAATGGTAGACAGATAATAGGGCAGACTGCACCAGGGTTGAGCTAGGGTGAGCCCTTGGCACCGCCGAAACCCAACAGAAATAAGGGTTAAACAACCCACCCCAAAGGGACTGAGGCAATCGCCTCCAAAAAACAGAGGAGAGAACTCCACAATCCAAAATTGTGTCTCCACATGAGCCTTTCATCTCTTTAAATAGTCTCCCTTAACTTGGGGTCCTCCTTTGTGGTTTACTTGCTCCTTAAGTTATGTTGTTTTTCTTCACTTAAGCCCCCAAAGATACCTCTAAAAGCAAGCTGTTGCTCCATGAAGGCCCTTGGGACTCCTCGGCTCCCCTATCCTTGGGGACTATGGCCTACGGGGAACCCCCTAAGCCAATGCATCCCTCCAACGATGGGGTTCAAAGGGGAGGGGACATGACAATCCTTCCTTCCCAAGATTGCTTGTCCTCAAGCAACCGCAAACCGGGATGCTGCAAAATATGCTCGCTCTCCCACGTGGCATCCTCTATCGACAAATCCCTCCACCTGACACGGTACTCTTTGATCACTCTACTCCTCAGTCTCCTCTTCCGGACATACATAATCTTCTTGGGAGTCGACAACATCCGTCCCCTCTCATCTACTGGCAGTAACTCATTATAAGTAGTAACTTGTGGTCCCCACGCCCTCTGGAGGCACGACACATGGTAAACACTGTGACGCCTGCTACCCTTTGGCAACTCCAACTCATAAGCTACCTCTCCATCTCTCTGAACCACCCTGAAGGGACCAAAAAGGCACGACCTCATCCTCTCAACGCCACCTCTCCTCCATGGAGATGGTCTAAGTGGTTGCACCCTCAAGTACACCACATCTCTGATCTCATATCTGTGCTCCATCCTGTGCCTATCTACACACCTGCTCTGCCGATCCTGGATGGTCTGTAAGGTATCATGAGTGGTATCGCGATGATACTTGCCCAAATGTAACCACTCAATCCATGACCTCACGTAGTCATGCAAATACCTCTCAGTTCGTTGGTCCACTACCTGCCTGACCAATTGTTTGAAGGTAATCACTAACGCTGGGAGTCAATCCTGTGCCCACTGATCTGAACAGCCTCTGCCAAGGAGATAGCTCTGTCATCCGTGCTGTCCCATACTCCCATGAGATCACCGAAAAATGCGTGAGCTCTGCTAGCTGGTCAATCAATATGCTTTTCACCCTTAGTGAGTTTGTGATGCAATTTGTCCATATGCTCTCCCATCCTTGTCTTAGAATGGGCAAGGGCTGTATCAACCCGACCTGAAGAGTGTGCCCCTACCTGCTCTGTTGCCAAGTCGTACACTCCCCCATATGTCCTGACACAGCGTCTGCGAAGTCCCTCTATGCGAAACTCTCTCGGACCTGCTCATAAGTGGTGAAGTCACTGGGGTCCCAAACTACCCTGTGTGGTGCGAGGCACCCTCCACGCATAGCATTGATCTGCCTTGTGCTCACATAAGAACTTGCCAGACTATCCCTGATGAGCCAAACAATCATAAACTATCGAGGCTCGGTCAACTCCTCAGAAGACCGCTCCTCCAAGCAACCAATCATACACATCCCAAGAGTAAACTCTGGAGAACACAATCTAGCCATCCCATTTGTGTCAGCTGGTGAGCTATCAACAACTGCAATCCCAGAGTCTCGTGCCAATCGCAGAGAGGAACCATCGTGCTGTTGATGCATCCCTCCAATCATCACCTTCTGACCACCATGCTCAGACTGTGCTCTCCTCCCCTGGAGCTCCCTATCATGGGTCCTACTTGGCCAAGACATCTCATTGAAGTCAACGCATGTCGATCCACGACTATCCTTGATCTTCGGTATTGCGATGGAAAGAAAAAACTCCACAAGTCTTCTTACATCATTCCCGCCATGTTGCAGACCAATCACTACCTCGGCGTTGTTGATCATCAACCTCACCTGAAGCAATTCGTCGCTCCGATGGATGCCCGGATCCCACCACCGTATTGGGAATCCACAACTCCTAATGTCCATTGCTGAAGACCCTGTGCATTGCTCTAATGGAATCTGAGACTCCTCCTGTGCATCCTGTACACTGATCACCAAATCCCAATGGATGGTCTTTGCCGCTACTACGAGGCTACCTGTCTCACTCAGCTGACTCAGGTGATCCTCCCATCTCCTGCTGAGGGCATCAAACCACAACAAAAGATGCCTCGACAACTGCTTGCAAGACTGGAGAGTAACTAATGCATTGGTCAACCCCAAGGGCATGACCAAGAACCCCTGATGATATCTGGGAACAGACCTGTGAGTATCCTGCTCCCTGATCCTCATCTGCTGATATCCGATGAGGCTCGATCATCGAGATGTATGCGGCTCCCTGAGGCTTACCCATCCCCTCTCCGATCCTGGGTAACCTCAAATCAATGGTGTGCTTGTGGCCTCTGTTAGGAGGTCTCCCTAGACGAAACGCTCCAAAGCTCCACTGTACACTACTGTATGCCAATGAAGAACCCCGCATACCGCTGTACACCACTGTGCCCTCCTGTCCCATCCGGTGTCCTGTGTACGGTACTGTCTCTATGGCTATAGCTGTTGTCTATTAATTTCACAACATTGAGTGACAAATACCTGTATTGATAACTGCTCTTATTCAATTATGAGAGGAACTTATTTCATGCCATCTCTTTTTTCGATGGTGGTTTGTGTAATAGTAATTCTTGTCTCTGTTTTGTTGCAAAAAGTGTATTCACCATGTTTATTATGTATATGGCAGAAATGTTTTAGAGGAAGAAGGGCAGTTGCAATGGCACGCTCAGAGATACGTGAAGAGTTTTGCGTTACTTTTGGCGAGTATGGTGAACAGGCTGACAGGTAGTATTACCTTTGCTCATATATGTACTCATGTGTATTTTCGAAATAACTTTACCTCTTCTAAACAGTCTTTTTGATACTTCACAATGATATTTTTGCAAATTCATTCTCCAGTACTTAAGATTAGTAATGTAAAAGATTTGTTTGAAATTGTTTATTTAACAAATCGCATGTTTATTTAGGAACGCATTCAATCCCAGTTCAGAATATCTCCGCCAGTTGTTGTTTTTCTTTCGTGCAAATAACCATGGGGATATTCTTCGTCTTGTGGAAGCCTGTAAATTACTTCACCAGTCTATCCAAGTGTCTGGTAAGTTGTATGAGAAATGACTTGTATTTAGTTTTTATTTTAGATATTAGTAATATATGATGGTGCTTTGGGAATCTATTATGATAGCATTTGAAATCTTCAGAATTTATTATTGAAACTAGTTATTTGATTGGATTGCTCTATTCTGAACGACAGTCTTCTTCATGCATGCTTGGTAAATTGATATGCCAAAAAAATTAAAATATTCCCAAAAGGGAATCGGGTTCAATATATTGTTTTCTTCACTATAACTATAGACCGATGATGAGAACCATTTGAAGAAGGATCCATCCATGAGAATTGTGAACTTTAAAGGAATAATTTGGAGTATGGCTAGGACAAGAGGCTCATGCCCTTGGTTAAAGCTAGATGGTAGAGCTGAAATTATGCTAAGAGTGGGTGTTAAATTATTGAAATTTCTAATGACTCCAAACTTTAATTGAGATCTAGTTATACGTGACTTAATAGCCAGATCACTCATACCTGCATTTGTAATTAGCTTGATATTGAACAAAGCAGACTCCTTTATAGACAAACTTGTGAGCAAATAGAAAGTTTCTTTAAATAGACACTTGTAAGCAAATAAGTCTCATGGATGTTTAGCATTTTCTCTTGGGCTATAAGTTTTATATTGTGTTGTGTACCATTTGTCTTGCATTATTATACCTTAATTGTATTTAGTTATCCAAGCCAATTCCCAATGACGATATTATTGATGACTGTGTTTTATTCCAAGGGAAATCTCATGGGAAAGCCCAAGAGATGCTTCACCACATTTGTGGATGTCATCCCTAGTAAACTCATCGGCATAGACTAGTGTGCGTTGTTACCTCCCAAACCTGCACTTCAAATGTTTTAAAGTCCCATAACCAATTGCAGCCCAAGGGGAACCTGGGAAGATTGCCCAATGTCACCACAACAATGCTTCCTCTCACTTTAGGCTGGTTCATTTCTAGCACAATGGGTGAAACCCTAGGAAAGATTATTTAAGATTTTCTTTGAAATAAATGGGTGAAAGAATGGACCATTGTCAACCCAGTTTGGTGATGGAGTCATGATCAAAATCAAGAGGGTTTGAACTGTATGGAAGTAGGTGTAGTTAGGCTGTTATTAACATGCTCTAATCAACCACATGGACTTTTTTAATATGTAGAAATCAAAGGGAGGGCCCTTTGAAAGGTTCTCCTCTTCAGCGATTACAAATCAACAGTAATAACGTCTGATCATGAACAATAAAAGATAGCAACCACCTCTTAGCATACAGAGATGATGGCAGCAAACCAATTATTGAACAATGATAACAAGTCACAAGGAGGGTTTCACCTCAATATTATTCCTTCTTCTTTTAGCAGGATTACCCTTCTTCAAAAGATCATTACAGCAGATTTAGAAAAGTAACTTCAGCAATCAAATTCATACATGAAAAGATAAAAGAAGTTTATGAACCTCACATAGAAAATGCCTTTAACTTCTTTGCTCCAGCTAGATATTCAACTTAGCCTGTGGAACTTCTTCACACTTTTTTCACACCCTTTTGGAAAAGGAACTTCTTAGTATTTATATGCATCTTCCCCAGCCAAGCCCTAATTGTGGTGCTCCTCCATAATGCTCCATTAGGGTTTGACAAGTCCACATAATGCCATGTAGCAACTCCTCAAATTAGGGCACACCTCCCAAGACTTCTCTAAACCCTAGCACACATCTTCTCTCTCCTCATGGGCGCTCCTCATTAAGTGACCTTTTTACTCATTAAGATTGCTCTTATACGCCTTTTTCTCCATTGGGTTAGGGTTGACCTCTCAACCACTTAAAGTTGTTTTTAGTAATTGACTTTTCTTTAATTTGTGGTCCCTCTTACTAG
Organism: Picea engelmannii; assembly: GCA_009831015.1. NCBI lineage: Eukaryota > Viridiplantae > Streptophyta > Pinopsida > Pinales > Pinaceae > Picea > Picea engelmannii. Next base: position 387,047 of record ML778193.1, on the reverse strand, counting down.
GGCTGACCTCATCATCATTAAGGACAATGCCCAAACTCATCTTTCCAACTGTAGTTGGCCTTCTTTTTGCTTGGATGTTCCTCCATAAAGAGCATTCATTGCCTCTTGTATCCATAATGTTGATGAAGTGGGCTTTGATCATGTTAAGGATTTTTAGGCTCCTCTATAACAAGGGCTATATCCAAATTTGCACATCAAAGATTCAAGCGATAACATGTCTGACCTAGGGGGATTCGAACTGGGAACCTTTTGGCACGTAACTAGCCAAATGCCCAACACATTGGAACAATTGGTTGAGCTAACCCCTTGGGATATAATTATTGATGACTTATCAGTGATATTGGTGCATTTTTAGAGGATGTGGCAGTTAACTCTGCCTTTTGTAGATATGAATATCAACATGCTGTAGTTGAAATTATTAGGGAGATTGATATACACAAGGGGCATCGGTTACATGATAAACATGTATAATATATAGGTGAAATAAGGATGTCTAGAAAAAAATGAATTATCTCATTTCTTAATCTATTCTTGACAATCATAGTCAAATACATGTTGTCAATTGGTATATCAACTTGATCATAAAAAATTGAGACATTGTCCTTCCCCTAGGGTTCCTAACCATAGAGCCTTTCAATTGTTCATTACTAGACATATTAGAGTGCGAGGATGCCTTCAGGAGTTTATCCTTATGCTCTACTTGATAAATATCCTTTGGAGATTTAATCAAGAGGGACTTTCCTTCTTGATTCCATATTTCAAATCTTCTTGTTATTGTTGCTTATGCATTTGCAATATTAGAAACCTTTTGATTATTTATTATGTATCCTTATAGAGAATGCATTGAAGAGTTTCTTCTTACACTTCTTGATAGATATCTAGGTTTGTGTGTCACTTCAAGAGGATTATTGTTATAGACTCGAGAGATTAATTAAGAGAGGCTTCCCTTCTTGATCCCATATTTCGGTTCTTCTTGTCATTGTTTCTTATGCATTTGCAATATTAGATGACTTTTAAATTTTTTTCCTCTCTGTTATTGTGTATCCCGGAGATGCACAAGGTTCTTCGTATGATATATTTTCATATGATGCATTTTTCTATTTTATTTATTGCTTATATATTCTAATTAGATACCTTTATTTTTTTGTTCTATGGAGTGTTTAAGATGAAGTTAGTGTGGAGAATCTATAAATTTCATATTTTGGAATGCCCTCCGCTCATACCGTATTACATTTATTGGCTTTGTGCTCTTCTCTTACGTCCTCTCTCCCTTCATGAACTTTTTTGGGAGATTCATCTCCTCTTATCTGTCAGTAGATGTAGGCATTCTTGTGTTTATTTTGTCTTGACATTCAAACATAATCATCATTCACAAACATGTAATCCTTCGTTCCATGATGGTGCATATCCTCCTATTGCATGTCCTGTTGCATGGATTTGTTAGCTTATTCCGCTCTTCAAACCTCACATTGTCACCTCTTATGGCATATTTCTAGAACAGACTTTAGACTATTTCATGCTATATTCCATAGGGAAGATATTAATGTTGGATAAGATGTCTTCTTTAGACATGATTTTCATAATAAGTAGGATGCCCAATTCAAATAGGACATCCTCTCTAGGTAGGGTTCCTGTAGTGGTCAAGATGTCCTTAGCCAGGGCTACGACTTCCTCTATCTGTCCTCATGCACTGGTTTTGACACATAAAAAATGGGTTGCCCCATTTATACAAGGTATACTTGGGAGTCTGGGACACAAGATGTCGTAGTGATGTATGCAATCTTTATGCAATATGTCTTGTTCTTCATACATGTCATGTCGTATTTATTCGGTCTTCTTTGAGTTTCCCCTTTTCATTGTGTAGGGCATCTTTTCTACATATGATGACATAATGATACAAACATTTTTCTTTAATCACGTAGTCCTTGTAAAGGCCATCCTCCATACACATGATGCCATGATGATATAACATACTTCATTAATTAGGCCATCCTTGTTATGTAGGTTGCCCTCCATGGACATGTTGTCACGATGATGATGTTTTTCTTAAATAGGTCATCGTTATGCATGATGTCCTACATACACTTGATGTGACAATGATGTAAATTTTCTTCAGAAAACAGGGGATGTGGTCACTTTTGATGCCCTTTCTATGAAATATAGTTTCACCATTCTCCCTGCATAGGAGGTAGTAGCCTGGGCCTTCCTTGCCTCTTTTCAGAATGTTGTCCCATGTGAGTATATGGTTATGTAGAGCCATCCAATTGAACACATTTTTCTTTGGGTGGGGCACCTAACTTCCATTTACCACTCCACCATTGAGGTTTGTTCTCCTCTTCCCCTAGGATGCTAAAGCCTTGTAGCCCAACTTGACTTTGTATGATCCACCCTCTATGTTTTCAGCCCACACGAGCTTGTCTTCTTCCTTAGTAAGACATGTTGCATTGGAGATCAATGCTTCCCTATAACCGTTCCAAGAAATTGCATGTTGTCCCTCCAATCCTATATCTTCTGCGGATTTCCACCCTGTGGACCAATGTGTGATATGTGCTTGTACGTAAGCATCTAACATATATGTTATATTCATCGCATTAAGCCTATTTACAACATCCTTGCCTATAAGAATGTTTTGACCATCCCTAAGGTTCCATGCTAGGTAGTCCCCAATGACTTGAAAACTCAGACTAACAACCTTCCAGAACATTGGGCCACTAGTGTGATTTTTTGGGTAGATCTGATCCATTCAAAGAGTGTTTTTGGTATAGGACTTGTTGCCACAAGGCATTCTTTTTGATTAGTAGCCATATCCCTTTTGTAGCTAGGGCTTGAGAAAAAGTCAGTAGGTCTTTTAAAAAACCCCAACCTCCTTTCGATTGATTGAGAGATATTGTTCTTCCTTCC
>ML778193.1:308584-364781 GCA_009831015.1 Picea engelmannii | reverse complement strand
CAGCAGATCGACCTCCTCTTGTGATTGCTCGGCCTCCTCTTGCAGCAGATCGACCTCCTCTTGATAGCTTGACCTCCTCTTGTATCAGATTGACCTCCTCGTGTGACAGCTCGGCCTCCCCCTGCAATAGATCTCCCTCCATGCAACCTAGCTGTTTTCTTTGATGACAGTCTTCTGACTTTTTGGCAGGGTTCTTGATCTAGGTCTTGTTGATTGTTGCTTTGCTGTCTAGAGTATAAAGAGTGTGTTGCTGCTGGGTTTACTGTGTTGTAACCAGTCAAGGAACAAACCCTTGTTCTGTCTGCCATCCCATAACTGAGTGCTTCGTGAGGGCCGCAACACATTAAGAAAGGTGGCTGGGCCATCCTTAAGACAGGCGTTTCCACATCCTAGCGGTTGTGATCTTGTATGAGGGTTTGTGCAGTGTTTCTAAGTGAAGTTCTAGTGGAGGTTTGACAGTCCTATAAATTCTCTTTGACAAGAGATCTCACCCACGAGGTAGATCTATGATCTTGCACTTTTTCTGAGTATAAATTCTGAGGCTATTCATCACTTATGTTTGGCATGCACTCCTTCAGTGATCCGAGGTAAGTCTTCAAGGTAAGATCCACTATTTAGATCTGTATGTTGTTCTTTAAATTCTAAAGGTTATCATTGATTAGAACTGCTTTCTGAAACCTAGATCTATATGTTCTTTCTATCTGAATCTTGCTCTTAGCTTAGATCTATTTTCAAATCCACTGTTTAGATCTATATTAGATCTATTATTTAGATCTGTTCTTGAGTTAATTTTGCATCAGATCCAATGATTAATAACTCTGTGTCAGAACTAGTTTCTGTTTTGATAATCTAATGTTTTTGCTAACTAAGAAATAGATCACTGGTTGAGTTTAATTATAGTTTGTTCAGATCTGAGTATTATGTGTACTTGAAAATTGGTTATTCTTTCTAAGTTTAGTGTCTATGGATGTGTTCTAGTTGCCCTTCTAACTGAAATTAACAAAAGGACATTTCTGTTCTGCATTACTGCTCTAATTCTAACATGGTATCATAGCTAAGGGTGTGAAGAGAACTCAATGATTTAATCTTGAGCCTACACAGATCCACTAGTTAGGGTTGTTTTGCAGAGATCAACAACACCTAAACCATTTCAGATCTCAGCATGGCCTCCACATCAGTAAAAGTTGAAGACAGACTCATAGGGGCCTCCAACTTCAATGCTTGGAAATCCAGGATAGTAAACATTCTTGAAGAGAATGATCTAAAAGAGCTGATTACTAGGGTTATTGAAGAACCCACTTCAAACACAGCCAGGGTAGCTTACAGGAAGAAACAAGCCAAGGCTAAGAGAATCATTTTTGATTCTGTTAAGGACAACATGATGCCAATCATTGGTCACCTAAGGATTGCCAAAGAATGTTTTGATGCTTTGGCAAACTTCTATGAAAAGAAGGCACCAACTCAAAAAAGAATATTGAAGAAACAACTACGTACTTTGAGAATGGGTAAAGATGATTCAGTTGCTACCTTCTTCTCCAAAATTGCTCAAACTAAAGATCAACTTATTGCAATAGGAGTTCTTGTAGATGATGATGACCTTGTGCAAACTGCTTTCGATGGACTTTCCGAGTCATGGGGAGTTTTTCTTGCATCTGTAAATGGAAGAGAATTCCAGCCTAACTTTGACAGATTATGGCATGACTGCTTAGAACAAGAAGGAAGACTTAAAAGCATAAATGAGTCTTCACTTCTAAGAGATCATGCCCTTTCAGCGAAAACCAAGAAATAGAAGAAGTTCCCTCAAGCTAAAGGCAAAGGTAAGAAACCTCAAGGTAAGCTATTTCACCTAAATCCTCATTTATCTAAAGTAAAATGTTTTAACTGCAATAATCTAGGACATTATGCAAGAGATTGTAGAAATCCTCCATCTCAGCAGAAAAGAAGAGGAAGATTCCAAGCCTCAGTTGCCACTGAAGAGGCTAAACCTCAAGAGGAGCCTCAAAGAAGACAAACCAGGGCTGCCACCAAGGAGCAAGAACAACATAAGGAATATTATCTTATTTCAGCTCTTTCTGGTACTATTACCAAATCAGAGGAGATTTGGTTAATAGATAGCGGTGCTTCTAGACACATGAGAGGCTTCAAACAAAACCTTGCAAACTATCATGACAAGAATTTCAAGGCAAAAGTGGAGCTAGGTGATGATGGCACCTATGACATAAAAGGGTTTGGATCTACCTCTTTCCAATTTCAATCAGGTAATATTTTTCATATTAATGAAATTCTTAATGTCCCTGGTCTAAAGAAAAATTTAATCTCTATTCCAGTTTTAGAAAGTAAAGGTTATTCAGTAGCTTTCTCCAAAGGGAAGGCCCTCTTGTGGTCCTCAAATGAAGATATAAACACTGCTATAACTATTGGAACTCGTGAGAGTGGACTATATAAAATTTCAGGTCAGGTTGTTCAAGCCCTAGTTCACGAGATGGTAAATCCCTGCGAGCTTTGGCACAGAAGATTTAGACATCTCAACTACAACGCACTTCCAGGTTTGCAAAAGATGGTGACGGGTATGCCAATATTTTCTGTTGAGCATGATAGTGTTTGTAAAGGTTGTTCACTTGGTAAGAATACAAAGAAACCCTCTCCTCTTAGCAATAGAAAATCAAATAGTCTCGAAATTAGTTTCAAATAGGTCACTTTGGCATTTTCGCTATAACTTTTTTTTGGGACTTTTCATAATGTGAAATTTTCAGGGATCTGAGGAGACATACAAAAGTATCTTAGGTAAAATTTGCAGATGTTGGTTCACTATACTTTTTGAGATATGCCCCGTGGAAGTTAGGGTTTTTGAATAGTCTTGAAATCAGTTTCAAACATGTCAGTTTGGCATTTTCGCTATAACTTCTTTTCTGGAACTTTTTGTAAAAATTTAATGACAAAATCAGCCTATAAAAAGTTCTGTCATACACTTAGCAACCTAGAGATAACTGTCTTCTATGAACTCTGAAATGTCTAAACCCACGTATTGCTAAGGAATTTTGCAGCGGAATAAACACAATGAACAACAATCATTCAACTCAGAAAAAACTTAGAAAATTAGGCAATGCTACGGAAAACCCCAATGTGGGGAAACCCAATGAGAGAGAGAGATTTATATAGCTTCATGAAAGTACATATCAGCAACAACAATACAATTTCCAGCAAGAGAAATCCACTTACAACACACAAACAACTCCCACAATATTCTGCCTTGGAAAACGTGCCAAATCTGTATTGCTGTATGACTTGCCCATAAATCAACAACTTGGAAAATGTGCCCACAATCTGCTATATGGACAGATCAACAAGAAAAACCCTCCAAAATAGCCTCGAAAACCGTGCCAAACTTGCCTCTATTTCCGTGCTTTCTTTCCCTTGATGTACGGACTGTACAGATCTGTATAGTACGGCCTCCAACAACAACAATAACTATCAACACTCACACATAAATATTCCCTTGGGATTTGTGCCTAATCTCTTTTGGGAAATGCACCGTCCTTGCTGCCCTAACTTTTCTCTCTCAAGCTACGTCAAAAACTTTTTCAAATTCCTTCTCTATGTGTCTTGCACACTACCCAATGCATTCTCTTATAATCTGAAAATGACCTTTCACCTTCCAAGTGTCTTTTCACCTTCCCCATCCCTAATTCTAAAGGCCAAGATCTAATCTTTCCTTTACATGATCAAGGGACATGATTCATTCCCTCCAAAATAAATCACTTAAAATATTAAAATACAATTTTACTTTATAACATAAGTGCAATTTATGAAATAAAGTCACTTTAATATTAGAAGGTACACTTTATAAAAAGTCACTTACATAAAAGAACCACTTTATTACAACTTTATAAAAACCCATTACAAAGTCAAGTGTGTAGTAGTGTAAGTACAAGGTTATTTTTGCATACAATACAAACATGTAGAGTACCTCTCGAGCTATAAAAGCTAACACTCCCTCTTAGCGAGGGATGTACTCGCTGCCATCACCATCATCCAGTCCCATCACACTGTTCGCAGTAGGAGCTCCCTCTGAACCTGGAGCCATCCCCAACATCTGCACAGAACTCGAACCAGAAGATCTTCTCCTGATAGCCACTCGGAACCCTGAGCTCCCAGGAGAGAATCCACTCCACCCTGAGCATCGGTTCGATCACACCAGCTGAGCCTCTTGTCGGTGCTTAGAAGAGACTCCCTCTCTTCTCTCGGAATGCAAGACCGAATCCTTGGGCCCACTGCAGTGTCAGGAGCCTCCTGCTCCTCATCCGACGTTGAATCATATCTTGAAGGTTGTCCTTGCAACATGTACAATCTGTCCACTCGATCACCAATCAGCTGTGGTTCAACCGGGTCCACTCCCTCCCTGTAGATAAATACATGCCCCCTCTTGAACAATGTACAATATCCAACATCCTCCAAGGTTGAGACTGAGAGCAAGTTAACCCTCAACCCTGGAACAAAGAGAACTCCATCAAGCTCCAGAAATCCTCCATACTCAAGTCGAAATCTAACCCTTCCAACTCCACGTACAACTTGCACTATACCTTCTTCACTCTCCACCAATCGGTTAGGACTCGTCTCTGTGATAATAAGGAATGCTTGCCAGATTCCCGTCATGTGACAAGAGGCTCCACTGTCAACAATCCATCTGAAATCACCCCCAAATCCTCCACCACCGACACTAGATACTAGAGTAACCAAAGAAAATTCATTATCAAACTTGGAAGAAAAGTCCTCCATGGCTGCTGTAGCGGTTGTCTCAGGCCCCTCCTGTTCCTTCCTCTTTTTCTTCTTCTCAGGATACTGAGAAGCAAGGTGCCCCAACTGGTTACAATAGTAACATCTGACTTTACTCAAGCCCCTCCAAAATTTCCTTTCTTCTTTCCCTTTACAGCAAGAGCAACATTCTCCTCAGCTCTGTCTTCCTTCTGACCATTGCTATGAGACCCCATCTGGATTTCCTCCTGAGTGAAGTCGTCCCACAACCTGCTCCAATCTAGAAAATTTTCTCAACCCATCACACACTTCACAAAGATATCCCATTCCTTTGTGAAGCCTTTCAAGGCTATCCTCCCCAACTCGGCTTCTGAGATGATCTCTCCCACTGCAGCTAACTCGTCCTTAATTTGGGCTACCTGGGTAAGATAGGATGCAACATCCTCACCCTTAGCCATCTTTGAGTCATGCAACTTATCTTTCAAGGCCATCTTCCGATTGGCATTCTTAGCCTCAAATAAAATTTTCAAAGTTTTCCACATCTCATAAGTTGTCTTCTTCTCAGACAGATGTGGAATGAAAGGGTCCTTCACACCATTCAGAATGATCCTCTGAGCTTTGGCCTCCTTTACTTCATGCAAATCCAAAGCAACAAGATCTGTTGTGGGAGCCACAACAACAGAACTGACATAGTTCCAAATTTTCTTCTCCTTGAGAACAACTGACATCCAGACCTTCCACTGCAAATAGTTGGAAATGCCATCCAACCGATCCTCAAATCTAATGCATGCAGCCATATTCCTTGTCACTATTCAAAGGAAAACAAACAACAGATTTCCCCCTTCAATCCTTGGGCTCTAAGTGACTCTCACTGCTCACTGTCACTTAGAGCCCAAGCTTTGATACCATGTAGAAATTAAATGACAAAATCAGCTTATAAAAAGTTTTGTCATACACTTAGCAACCTAGAGATAACTGTCTTCTATGAACTCTGAAATGTCTAAACCCACATTCATAAATTACCATAAGCAGAAATACACATTGCTAAGTAATTTTGCAGCGAAATAAACACAATGAACAACAATCATTCAACTCAGAAAAAACTCAGAAATTTAGGCAATGCCAGGGAAAACCCCAATGTGGGGAAACCCAATGAGAGAGAGAGATTTATATAGCTTCAAGAAAGTACATATCAGTAGCAACAATACAATTTCCAGCAAGAGAAATCCACTTACAGCACACAAAAACAGCCCCCACAATATTTTGCCTTGGAAAACGTGCCAAATCTGTACTGTTGTACGACCTGCCTAGAAATCAGCACCATGGAAAATGTGGCCACAATTTGTTGTATGACTAGATCAACAAGAAAAACCCTCCAAAACAGCATCGAAAACCGTGCCAAACTTGCCTTGATTTCTGTGCCCTCTTTCCCTTGCTATACGGATCCGTACAATACGACCTCCAACAACAACAATAACTATCAGCACTCACATAGAAATATTCCCTTGGGATTTGTGCCCAATCTCTATTGGGAAATGTGCCCTCCTTGCTGCCCTAACTTTCCTCTCTCAAGCTATCTCATAAATCTCTCTCAATCTCCTTCTCAATGTGTCTTGCACACTACTCAATGCATTCTCTTATAATCTGAAAATGACCTTTGACCTCCCAAGTGTCTTTTCTTCTTCCCTATCCCTAAATCCAAAGGCCAAGATCTAATGTTGCCTTTACATGATCAAGGGACATGATTCATTCCCTCCAAAATAAATCACTTAAAATATTAGAGTACAATTTCACTTTATAACATAAGTGCAGTTTATGAAATAAAGTCACTTTAATATAAGAAGGTACACTTTATAAAAAGTCACTTACATAAAAGAACCACTTTATTACAACTTTATAAAAATGCATTACAAAGTCAAGTGTCTAGTAGTGTAAGTACAAGGTTACTTCCGTATACAAGACAAACATGTGGAGTACCTCACGTGCTATAAAAGCTAACACTTTTGGATTGTGAATTTTTTTGGAATCCGAGGAGACATACAAAAGTATCTTAGGTAAAAATTTCTGACTTTGGTTCGCTATACCTTTTGAGATATACCATGTGGAATTTAGGGTTTCTGAATGGTCCTGAAATCAGTTTCAAATAGGTCAACTTAGCATTTTCTCTATAACTTCTTTTCTGGGACATTTCAGACTGTGAAATTTTCATGGATTTGAGGAGACGTACTGAAGTAACTCGGGTAAAAATTTCAGAATCAGATTTGTAAAATTGGATACGTGGCATGTTGTACAAGTTTGTTCTTGGGAAGAGGCCAAAACATCAAGCTTTGGGAAAGTAACCATAAATTTCATTTGGAAATTGAAATTTCAGTCAGACCTGGTGAAGGCAAAAGTAGCAAGCAGACTCGGTGAAGGTAATGTGAATGTTATCATCTTTTGAAGAGGTCATTTGTACTAAAGAAGAAATTCTAACTTGAAGGTTGGTGCCGCTCAAACAAAGAGATTGGTATCTCTTGTTATGTTGGTGCTTAGCAGTGGGTATTGGTGTCTACAAAGATCTGTAAGAGTAGGTTGGTGCATACCAGGGGGGATTGGTGTCTCTAGTAGGTTGGTGCCTACAAAAAATTATAAAGAGAAGCTTTGTGGTTTTCTTTCGAAAGGGTTTCCACGTAAATCTTGGTGCCTACAAAATATTATAAAGAGAAGTTTTGTGGTTTTCTCTCGAAAGGGTTTCTACGAAAATCTTGTGTTCCATGTTCTGTAGTTAATAGATCTCATATGTGATTGTTTTCCTATGGTTGATGAATGTTTGAAAAAGTAAAAAACTGTCTTATACTGATTCAACTACCCCTCTCAGTATAAGTGGGTGCTCAACACTCTATGCATGCATGCGACCTAGTTAACTCCAAGAAGGTGCCAACTCACTCCTAAATAAATGACTCATGGAAATGCCGGCAAAGGTACCATTGGTCTTCAGTTGACTCATGCAAATGCCTTGATGACTTAGACATGTTAAGAAAATAGTGAGGAATGGTAAAAGTGAAACACTAAGTTGTGTCAATAAAGGATTAAGTCCCAACCATTGATCTAGTAAAAGATCTAATGGCTGGGATCTCCTACGAATAGAGGGCCCACACAAACCCTAAGCTAAGGAAAAGAAAAGGGTAAGTTACCAAAAGCATAAGCTAAGTCAAGCATGAGAGGAGGCGCAAGGGATACACAATACAATGAGCAGACTAGCCAGTGCGGACCTGAGCAACTTGCACCTGGTATGAGAGTCTAGTGGCTTCCTATCCAAACAATTTAGCACAAAGATATAGACCGAGCAAGGTCACTGTCACTTAGAGACAATCCAAGACTGTAAAGAACAACAAGCAAGAGTCATATCGGGCAGAAGAGGAGAGACCCGATCCATACCAGTCAGTATGAGCTACAAGAGTACGGATTCATGTCTTGTATGACAGGGCTGTAAGAAGTTTGCATTTGATTTGTATTTTTCCGCTGAAATAAATAAGACCTTTCTTATCTCTCTCATTTCTGTTATGTTCCATAATAAATGTGTATATTTTCCCCTTCTAGTCTTTACATGGTATTAGAGCGTAGGCTAAATAAAACAACTCTCATCAAACGAAATGGCAAAGGAAGTGTGTACGACCTGTCTTTCTTCCACCTAAACCAGTGAGGTCTGGTATGTAGACAATGGAGCGTTCAATCATATGACTAGCCACAAGCACTACTTCAGCAGCCTGAGCGAAAAGGAATTTGGGTTCAAGATCTTACTTGGTGATGACTATACTTATCATCCAAAAGGATTCAAAACTGTAAGGTTTGAGAGGGAGTCTGGTAAGTCTCTCCACCTATTAGGTATCCTCTATGTCCCTGGATTGAAGAAGAATCTGGTCTTAGTGTCAATCCTAGAAGACAAGGGTTATGAGGTCTTCTTCAAGGATCAAAGGGCCTACATTAAGCCCAGAGGGTTGAGTAAGGGATTTGAACAAGTCATTGGAATAAGAAAGGACAAGTTGTATAAATTGCAGTTTGACTCTCACTATGCTTTAGCAAGTAGCAACAACACCAGAGACTGTGAACTATGGCACAGGCATGTAGCACACCGTGTGGACATGGTGCTCTCAGAATTTTGGGTAAGATTGTGACAGGGATGCCTTCATTCACTACAAAACACCATGAAGTGTGTAAAGGGTGTGTTCTAGGCAAATATGCAAGGGCACCTTTCCCCAAGAGTGATTCAAGGTCCAAGGGCATTCTGGACCTAATTTACACTGATATCTGTGGTCCCATGTCCTCATTATCCATAGGAGGGAAGTTCAGATACTACATCACCTTCATAGATAACTTCTCCAAAAAGACTTGTATTTACTTCTTGAAAGGAAAAACCTCATAAAAGGTACTCAAGAAATTTTAAGAATTCAAAGCCTTTGTTGAAACTCAAACAAGAAAGAGAATAAGAGTCCTTAGGTTTGATAATGGGGGGGAATACACTTCTCATGCCTTCAAGAGGTTTTGTGCTGAGGTTGGAATCAAAAGAGAACTGACTGTTCCTTATACCCCTCAACGGAATGGGGTCTCAGAGAGAAAGAATAGAACTATTGTTGGTGCAACAAAAGTAACACTGCATGATCAGAATCTCCCTAAGTTTCTCTAGGTAGAGGCTTGCAACACTACATTTTATCTTCAAAACAAAAGTCCTCACAAAGTACTGGGAAATGTGACTCCGAAAGAAGCGTTTACCAGAAGGAAACCAGACATTAGTCATCTCCGCATTTTTGGGTGTTTTGCCTACTGCCATATTCCTCCTGAGAAAAGGACTAAGCTCGATCCTACAACCGAGAAGGGGATTTTGGTTGGATACAGTGAGACCTCCAAAGCCTACAAAATATGCATTCGCTCCACTAGGAAAATTGTCCTACGTAGAGATGTAAAGTTTGAAGAAGAAAGAGCCCTCCGAAATTCATATCAAGACAAGGACATCTCAGAAACTGAAGCCCCCAATCAAGAGGAGAAGCTCTCATCAGAAGGGGCATATCTTTCCATAGTGGAACAACAAGAGAAAGAACAACCGACTATCTCCAGGAGAAGGAAACCAAAATGGGTCAAGCAACTGTTGAAGGAAGCAGACGAACAAATAGAGTCACCAAAAACTTCAGTTAGAACAAGTGTACCTCCTTAGAGTTATTCAGGGTATGTTGCCCTCATGAGTAGTATGATCGAATCAGAACCAACCTGCTTTGAAGAAGCTATTGAAAGAAATCCCTGGAGGGATTCCATGATAGAGGAATATACCTCCATAATAAAGAATAATGTGTGGGAAATTGTACCTAGACCACTGAACAAATCCGTAGTCAGCTCCAAGTGGATATACAAAATAAAACATGTAGCGGATGGAAGCATTGACAAACACAAGGCCAAAATTGTTGCTCGGGGCTTCTCTTAGAAGGAAAGAGTGGATTATGAAGAGACTTTCGCCCCGGTAGCCCGATACCTCCATGCGTATAATTATCTCTATTGCCACTCAGATGGGGTGGAGAATACATAAATGGACGTTAGGACTGCATTTCTCAATGGGAACATTGAAGAGGAGGTCTATCTAGAACAACCAAGGGGATTTGAAGTTCATGACAGAGCGAGTCATGTTTGTCGTCTAAAGAAGGCCTTGTATGGCCTCAAACATCCACCCAAAGCTTGGTACTCCAGAATTGACAGCTACTTATAAAGTATTGGATTTATCAAGAGTGATGCCGACCCAAATCTATTCTTCCTTATAAAAGGAGAGGACATCCTCATTCTTGTACTATATGTGGACGATCTCTTTCTAACATGGGCAAAAACTCTAATAGTAGCCTTGCAAGCAAGATCTGGCTAAGGAGTTTGAGATGAAGGACCTAGGCCTAATGCACTACTTTCTTGGGTTGAGATCCGACAACAAGAGGGTGAGACTTTCTTGGGTCAAGGAAAGTATGCAATTGAGATTCTCAAAATATTTGGGATGGAGGACTGTAAACCCATGACCACTCCCATGATTACTAATCTCAAGAAATTAAATTCCTCTGAGTCAGACAAGGTGAATCCTACCATCTACAGACAATTAATTGGATGCTTAATGTATTTGACTAATACTAGGCTTGAACGTTAATATATGTTTTTCTTTCAACACTCTCAGTCAACATATGGTAGATCCAAGAAAAATACATTGGGTTGCAGCAAAACACATCTTGAGGTATCTGAAGGGCACAATAGAATTTGGCCTTTAGTACTTACAGGGAGACCAAGTCAATCTAGTGGGTTATTTCGATTTAGATTGGGCTCGAAGTACAACTGACAGGAAGAGTACCTTTGGTTGCTGCTTTAGTATAGGATCAGGCATGATATCGTGGTACAATAGAAAACAAAAATCAGTTGCACTCAGTTCAGCAGAAGCCGAGTACATGGCAACTGGTCAAGCAAGTTGTGAAGCCATTTGGCTTCGGAAGATTCTTGTTGATCTTTTTGACACAAACTTGGATCCCACCACAATATTCTGTGGTAATCAAAGCTGTATCAAGTTACCTGAAAATCCAGTCTTCCATGATAGATCCAAGCACATTGAAATTAGATACCATTTCATCAGGGACAGAGTACAAAAAGGGGGTAATAAAACTTCAGTATGTCCCCACCAATGAACAAGTTGTAGACATCCTGACCAAAGGACTGCCAAAAGGAAAGTTTGAATATTTTCGAGAAAAAATGGGTGTTGTAGAAAACCCATTCCTCACCAAGAGGGAGTGTTAAGAAAATAGTGAGGAATGGTAAAAGTGAAACTCTAAGTTGTGTCAATAAAGGATTAAGTCCCAACCATAGATCTAGTAAAAAATCTAATGGCTGGGATCTCTTACCAATAGAGGGTCCACACAAACCCTAAGCTAAGGAAAAGAAAACGGTAAGTTACCAAGAGCATAAGCTAAGTCGAGCATGAGAGGGGGCGCGGGGGATACAGGAGACAACAAGTAGACTAGCCAGTGTGGCCCTGGGCAACTTGCACCTGTATGAGAGTCAAGTGGCTGCCCATCCAAACAATTTAGCACAGAGATATAGACTGGGCAAGGTCACTGTCACTTAGAGACAATACAAGACTGTAAAGAACAACAAACAAGAGTCATATCGGGCAGAAGAGGAGGGATCCGATTCGTACCAGTCCGTATGAGCTACAAGAGTACGGATTTATGTCGTGTATGACAGGGCTGTAAGAAGTTTGCATTTGATTTGTATTTTTCTGCTGAAATAAATAAAACCTTTCTTATCTCTCTCATTTCTGTTATGAATCGAGCAACTGTTATGTTCCATAATAAATGTGCATATTTTACCCTTCTGGTCTTTAAAAGACAAACCCCTAGTCTAACTCTAGCGCATGCCACCTCACTCAAGTGTTATGCATGCGTCCAAATCCTACCACTTGTCACTCCCAGAAGCTGCCACATGTCACCAATTGAAGCTTTCCACGTGGCACCTTGAATGGATGCCATGTGTCACCCTGCATGGCTCACTTCTAAAAATAGAAAGTGCTTGCATGTCGACAAAATTAGGCTCATCTGACTCTATTTTTTTCAAGGAGTCCGAATATGTGCTCAGATTCAATATGCAAGCCTTTGAACTGGAGCTGCTGAAGAAAGTATCATGCATGTTGTTATCGCAGAATTTGTACTTGCCCAAAGCCCAAGGCAAGTAAATGCAAGATTGGCGTAACAGGGGGTGACCTATCATTGTCACCTTTATAGGAAACCCTTTTTTGTTTAGGAGTATATCAAAGTTACCCAAGGGAGACGTCCCCAGCGACCTAAAGGGATGATAAGATTAAGGCAAGGGTGCAAGAAAATCCCCCTCTCATCGGTCACTCAAATCAAAAGGTTCTTAAGGTCTTTAAGGGATGAAGCAATGGTAAAAATGGAGTGTACCTGCCCAGAACAAGACAACAAAGAAAAAAAGGCAGCTTTCAAGTACAAAAATTGATGTTAGTGCTTCTTAAGACCATGAACCTTCAAAAAATAGGCTAGCTGATATAAAGTTGCAGCAATGTAATAGTTTACAATAGCATTAAGTCTTTTGTGACAGTCGCAAAAAATATGCCTTGAAATTGCTTGAAAAAGACAAGAAAATATAACTTTAACTAGGCAGAATGATAATTAAATTATTAATTGTCACAAGCAAATTTGGCAATGTTTGGCTAGTCTTAAATGTTAATTTTGGAGAGAATTTGCTGCAGTTAGATGGCTGTAGCAATCTTTTGTAACAACAGCAAGTTCTAGTGCTCAAAATTGCAAGAAAACACCATGTAAACTTAGCATTTATCTATTAGATTGTTTGACAATTCTCACAAGCAATTTCTGAATGAGTTAGGTGCAAATTATGTAGGTGTATGCAGCGAATTAGTGTAAATTAGTATGGCTGTAGTAGTGATTTGCTACAGCAGCAAGTTAACTAGTGAATTAGTCTAGCCTAGGGTTAGTAGAAGTTAGCAACAACTTTAAGGAAGAAGGTTTGAGTGTTTGTTTAAGCAATCATTCACCTAAGCAAGTGGACAAGTGCCTTTTAGGGCTTATGGAGTCAATAATAGCAACAACAAAACTTGGAGAATAGTAGCAATGATAATACTTGTCAAAGGAGAAGAGGTGGATGGAGGAGCTGTTGGCACTTCAAGGCCTCAAGCATCCAAATCCTAAAGACAAATTCACTAGAGAGTAAGCAATTTTAGGACCTAGCGAATCTCCCTTCCTTAGACTATTAAAAAGAATGTATGCAATAGGCAATTAGAGTGAAGCTACTAGAGTGCTAGCACTTTAGGGCTCTAGTAGCCACTTCTAAACAAGGTGTACGTGAGAAATTTAGACAAGTAGAAAAGCTATAGAGAGAAATAAGTAACTTATGTTTCTCTCCTTGGGTTTATCAAACAATTTCATAATCTTTAACATGAAACAAGTAAAATTTACCACAAGCATTCATTACATAAACAAATTGCATATTTTCTACTTCAAGAATAATCAAGCCAAACCCGAGTTGAAGATCTTCCACCATGAAAAATAGCCAAGATACACCACAAAATGCCTCTCCAAGAAGTTGCGCACTAGTTATATCAGCCAATAGCCCTTAAAGAGGGCACAAATTTCAGTCCACACTTAGTGTGTGATAAGTGATGATGAAAAAATGAGAGTACTTTCTCTCTATTTATACAAAACCAATGACCTTTAATTAATTTTAGGTCAAATAAGGCCGACCTGGCCAAATTACATCAAAATCCAGTTTTTTACATCAATAAAACAATTAACCCCTGAAATCATCTCCAACGGTGACATCATGCCCTTCTAGGGTGACGTTGAGCCCCTAAAGTGGAACGTTGGGTTCCAAAAGCAGAACGCTTGGCCTCCAAAAGCCTTGGATGATGCCCACACGTGCCAACTAGCTCACAACTGCCCTCAATATGAAACCCTAGTTCTGGATGACGTCCAAGGTCATAATGGTGACGTCATGGGCTCTCAAAGGTCAACGTCTAGGTGGAAGAGCAAGATCCCCCCGGGTCTAGGTTTGTTAGAATGTCTCCAAGGGCAATGTCCTTCTTTCTTCCTAGTGCAAGTCTCTGATGTCTCCTTGCCCCTGGCTGGGGTTACAACATCCATCTATGGGCCTTCAGCCCCATGGAGGTCCGAGCTAATCTTTCCCCCATGTGTACTTGTCAATCGGGAAAAGTCTTGTAGCAACAAGTACGCCCTCCAGGGGTTCATAAGTCACAGGGATCATAACATGTAAATCACATCCAATAATTAAATCACCCAAACATGTGCATCAAACCCTCTTTTACCTAGACAAATGCTCAATGACGTTATGCAATTTAACAAGTTAGATTTGGAGAAGGTCTCAGGGTGTCCTATTGGGCTAATCCTCCTTAAGTTTGGGGTGTTTCTGAGGTGAGAACCAATCTAGGTCATGTAAGTGTGTGAGGTGGCGTGGGGTAAGTGTTTGGGCATGGGGTGCAGTGATAACAGGGAAATGTAGATCTTACCTGTGGCCCGTAGGTGCCTTTATAGAGGGCGAGCTGCACCTTGTCATAGATGCCATTTTTTCCTAGCCCATTCAATGCCTTTTATTCTTAGTTTCATTGCTTTTGGATCTTTTGCTTTTATGCTTCAAGGGAAGAGTTGAGGGACACTGTCCTGGCTTGGTGACAACGTTATCCACAAACATTTCACGGAGATGAGAAGGCTGGCTCGTGATGAGACCCCCTTTCTCTTGGCTATGCCACTAGCCTGGTTTGGTGACCAGATAGATGGTAGTGTCATACCGCTACATGCCCATGGTCATAATAGGTCGACTCATGATGAGACCTCCCATCCACCAACTGATACCTTGAATGTTTATTTATCTTATGGGTTCCCTTTTCTTATTGAGAAGATTTTTACTGCTTTCTCAGGAATCCTTGGGCAAAGCATCTCAAAGGTTTCTTTTTCGGCTTTTGACTCTTTCCATCTACTTTTACCTACTGGGCCTTTAGCCCCTTCTTCCCACAAGGCAAGGTACAACCCTTCCTAGTGTGGCAAATCCCAATGCCCGAACAAAGGTAGGGGGGAAATGAGAGGAATAAAGATGGAAAGTTGTCAGTATGGAGGGAATGGACGATGACCTTTCATAGACCCACCCAGTGGCAACCCATCCTAAAGGGAGATCAACTTAATAGGGCATCATGTCACCCTTCCAGGTATGAACAAGTTAAAGAGTATAATTTCCAAGCAAACGTTATGAAATGAAAGAGAATTCAAGGCAACATATTCAAGTGCTTCAATAATCAGAGTGACACATACAATGATACTCAGACTCATTACCTCATGGAGCAAGACTTACTGCTACTTCAGGACTAGGTTGGTGGGATGGATACTACTGCTGCTGATAAATGGGCTGCACTGAAGAAAAGAGGGGCCCTTCGGGGCCATGCTTAAGTCATCCGACTCTCGACACTCCATGTCTAGGACCTGTGGGCCTCGAGACATGATCTCCTTAGTTATCCCTAGGGTAGGGGATAACATCTAGCTCCAACTCGGGGACATGTGTTCACTGTAGAGCGCATGAGAGCCTCAACATCTCTGGTATGACCTGTGCTTGCTAGATCTCAACAACATGCATCAGTAATCCTTAGGGTTGTGATATCACCCCTTGTTCATATATGATATAATAAAATAAAGAGCATCTCTGATCTAGAATATAATCATAAGCATGCATATATACATAATGGAGAAATACAATGTGAAAATGAAACTACGACTATACTAGTATGATATGCAGATGGTATATACAATGGATGCAAATGCCTACCTAATCTAACTCACCTGTGCTTACATGTGAAGTCAAGTCTTTGCCCCATGATGGGGTTTGAGGAGGCATCCACTAACTGGCAATGGATGTTTTCTTCCTTCCAACATGGACAAATAGTAGGCATCGTTGTCTGACTTCATTTTGATTCTGAAAGGTCCAAACCAAAACTGTGCATTCCCTTTAACATTGTTAGGCTCTCCTTTCTTTGTGTCCCACATCCAAACCATATCTCCCTCTTGATACTCTTTTGCTTCAAACTTGGTTGTTTCCTGTATAACCCTAGTATATTGTCTTGAGGGAGGAGGGTGGGATTCAACTGTAAGGACTTCTTGTTGGCTTGGTTTAATCAATATGTCATCATCCCCTTTCTTTAGTAATTTGACAGTTCCAACTTCTTTGTCCTTATATTTATCTAAGAGTTGTTGATACTCTTCTTTCTTTGGCCATTGTATCTCATCGAAATCTTCCTCTGAAGTGAAAGGCAAATCCTCTAGAGAAAATACAGGAAGGTTTTCCTTAATTGGCTCATGTGTTTCACTGATTTTAGTATCATTGTTGATTTCTTGTACATGGGCCTTGGCAATTGGCATATTTGGAAGGCGTTCTATTGTCCCATTTTTCATAGGCACATTGATATAAGTTAGATCCATCTCTAATGTACCTCCCAACATTGCAGCAAACATGCTGGACAAAAGCATCCCTCACAAATCAGGGACGTCCACCACCAAAATATCCGTATGGATCACTCTCTCAGGATATTTACCAAGGCATACTTCAACATTCTCAACTACCCCACGAGTGGGTATGGCCCTGGATTCAAAACCACACACATTCCTATAAGGCTGTTTAGCCTTTAGGCCTAGTTTCTCCATGACTTTCAAAGACATCATGTTAGCACCTGCTCCTGAGTCAAGCATACAGTTGTTAAGACATTTGTTATTCACTAGTAACGAGATGAGAAAGGGTGGGTGTCCATCACACTGAACCCTAAAATGGTCTGCTTGTAACATAATAGGAGGGTCCATTGGCTCATCTGATATGTTGAAATTTTTTTCGAACCTTTCTTTCATGGATGGAACTTTGATAATTTCCCTCAATGGAATGGTCACATGCATTTTGGCCAATGCACCTTCCAAGTCAAATTTCAAGTCAATCTTGTCAGCCTTAGGAGAAGTTTTAGGAAGAAGTATGTTCATAGGTGGAGGTTTTCGCTGTGAAGTTGTAGGTCCAGTAGAAAGAGGTTGGTTCATCCGTTTTTGTCTGGTATACTCTTGAAATTCTTGTTTTTTCAACTTTTCTCTCGACTCTTGATCAAGGTTATTGATCACCTCCATCCTAGCCTTCCTGGCTGCTTCCTTTATGCTTTCTTCATGTTCTTCAAGTGTGATATTAAGGCAACATTGTGGCCCCTCAATGGTATGATTGATAATGTTCACTTGGTCACGTTCACCATTGTTTAGGGGGCATTCATACTTCCAATGTGACTCTCTGCATTGTAAACACCACTGCTTCTCATATACCACGTTTGTGGAGGCTAAAGTATTAGGGACTTCCTGATCATTCTTCGGCTTGAAACCTTGAGTACCCCTTTGGAATTGCCCCTTATAAGGAGGTCCAAGAGCTTGTTGTTGTGCTCTCTCTAGGTTGACAATCCTATTCATCATTAATTCTTGGGTTTTTACCATGCCATCTACAGTCAATTGTAGCTTTGCCAAGCTAGCGCCAATATCTGAAGTAGACTCATCATTGTGGACTACTTTGGGTTTAGCATCCATTTTGACTCTTGGGGCGGAGAAAGGTTCTACTTTGGATGATTATAGATTATCTTCAATTTTTGTGGCCATCTCATGGGCTTTCTTGGACTGTCCTAGGAGCTTTGTCTCTAAGGAGGAATCCTATTTTCCCTGTAAAGGCTTTGGTGTAAAGAAAGAGAAGGAAATTGTTTGAGGGGTGATGGCTTGCTGGGTTTTGTTGTATTAGCCTTTCAAATTTATCATGAAATTCCCTAACAATTTCATTCTCAACCTTTGTGATGTTATTGAGCCTTATTAGCAGCGTGTTAGGGTATTCCTTGACACTCCATCTTTTGAGGAAGACTTCCTCTAATTTATTCATAGATGTAATACTAGCGTCATGGAGATCGTTATACCATCTTCTAGCGCCATCATAGAGGGTAGCAGAGAACAGTTTCATTGCTAAATCTTCAGCATCATCACTGATAGGATGAAGCTGAAAGAAGGCCTAGAAATTGCTGATATGGTCCTCGACGCTGACTACATCATTACCAATGAACTTAGGCAACCATTTCTCATATCGAGGGGGCATTTGCCTAGGGTATCCTGGAATATTTGTCATGTCTAACAGTTTAAAAAGTTTGGATGACCATTGTTTTTGGTTATTAGCTTGATTTGGATTAAGGGTCCGAGTCTGAGCGTTAGACATTGAATTTAAGGGAAGATTGCCTCCAAATAATGATTTTACTATAGGAGAGTCTCAGAGAGGCTTTCTTCTGTAAGACTTGGGAGGATTGGTATACCTCCTTGAACTCAGTGGAGTCGCCAGATAATCTTCTTGAAATTCACAAAGGGATGAGGGGATCACCCTCAGTGGAGTCACCAGGTAAGCTTCGTAAGATGAAGGCTTTGAGGGAAAGGCTTACCGAAAAAATGTTGTTGAGGATTATTGACTCAATGTTCCCCGGCAACGGCGCCAAAAATGTTATCGCACAATCTGTACTTGCCCAAAGCCCAAGGCAAGTAAGGGATATTGGCGTAACAAACATGATATCCTATCACTGTCACCTTTAATAGGAAATCCCCACTTTTTAGGGATAGGCAAGGTCTACCCCAGGGGAGGCGTCCCAGTAGCCTAAAGGGATGGAAAATTAGGGTTATGGTCAAGATATATTCCTCCGTCTCACTAGTTACAAAAGTCACTAAGTCTGTGTCTAAAAATTGAGGTTAATGAAGTGCTTGATGTACCTTCAAGACAACATAGCATGCATATAAAATAATCCCAAGTACAAATATGTTAATAATACCTTAGTAGACAATAGACAATGATAATAAGTGCTAGCTGATATCTAATTGCAGCAAATTTTCTGCATAATTGACATCAATTGTTAGTTAATCACTTTAGAAATTGCTTGTGACAAGTTATTATCATTCTACATAGTTAATGCTATCTTTTCATTGTCTTTTCAAGCTTTTCTGAGGAGTATTTGTTGCAACTGTTACATTTCATCAATTGCTGTTGTAAACGTATTGACTGCTGGTAAGCCAACGCCAATAAGCCTATAAGCTTTTCGAGACAAACAAATGGTGATTGTGCCCTCTTCTCTTCGAATTCCTTAGCCTACTTCTTGGGTTGTTCAATGTGGTAAGGTGCCTATGTAGGCACTTGTCAACCTTTTTGTAAAGTAGAGATAGGAAAAGGTGCTAAATCTTGAACTCCCAATAGTTCATAGCCTTGGTGACAATCCCTTTTGACCTATTGTGTTAGGTGACTGTCTGTGTTGGGTCGTTCTTTTGTCTTTGAGAATTGGCTGGTTTGGGTGGGGATCCCACCTCACTAGGGCAACACCCCCGCTCTCCTAGCCACCTTATAAGGAATTATAAGGTTATATATATTCCAAGTTATATTATAATTTATATATGTTATATAAATATATAATTTATAACATATATCATAAGTGTGTATATATATATATATATAATTAATTAATAACACATATCATATGTTTTCATTTAAATTCAATTTAATTTATATATGTAGGTTTTTAATTTATATATATATATATATATATATATATATATATATATCATAAGTGTGTGTATATATAATTAATAACACATATCATAGGTTTTCATTTAAATTCAATTTAGTTTATATATATATATATATAATCTAAGTATATATATACTTTATATATATTCAATATAGGTTATATTAAAAAAATTATATAAATTATATAATTATTAAAATAACATTAGAGTTTTGTGTTTTTGTTTTTCATATATTTTAAATTTTATATAAATTTTATTTTTAAAAATTATAAAAAATTTATTTATACTGTTTGTACCTGCCGTTTCCCTGCCGTATCTGGATCCGAATCCTGTTAGCTTAGGATAATTGTGAGGAAATACTCAAGCTGGATATAGTGCTGTATACGATGAAGCATGATAGAATATTGAATTTGTAAAACAGTTTATGCACAATCCATCTTTTTGAATGGGTGGGCCTTCTAAGGTGATTGAAGACGAGTCTTGCTAGTTGGCATCTTTTTAAATGTCTTCTAAGATATTTGAAAATAAAGACCCAGTATTGGTGCACCCCAATCTAGACTTAAAACTCTCTATGAATTATTTTATACATTTCTATCATGCATGATTACATACCACATTATAACTGTAACTCTATTAGGAATACCAAAACATGTTTACTTACCTAGTGTTTTTTTAATGACAGGCAATATCTTAGACATATTTACAAACGGGGATATTTCTTCTGATCAAGCCATTATACAGTACAGAATAAGATATTTTATCATTTGTTGTCTACAGGCTGTGCATCAAAACAGGTCAGTGGTGCATATTATTGAGCAAATTAACTGGAATTCCATTATCAATTTACTAAAAATTCTTCTGAGAAGTGCACTTGTTTTGTTGAATTTTTTATGAAGTTTGTTGCTTGCCTATTAGTGAGATATTCAATTGTAATTCCTTTCAACTATCCTATTGTTAATATATGTGGATGAGTGTTATGATTTACCCCAGGCATCAGATTCAACTTCCCATAGGAGTTATCACTTACACCATATGATTCCTCCATCCCAGCACAGTTTGTATAAATGTTGCATGTTTTGGACATCTTCAAGTCATGTGCTGGTTGCAGGAGCTAATTTTTGTAGCAGCCAATATTCTTATATGTGATCA
The DNA here is from genome assembly GCA_009831015.1 of Picea engelmannii. Lineage (NCBI taxonomy): Eukaryota > Viridiplantae > Streptophyta > Pinopsida > Pinales > Pinaceae > Picea > Picea engelmannii. Next base: position 343,746 of record ML778193.1, on the reverse strand, counting down.
TGTCTATGAAGAAATGACTAGAGATCTTCTCCTGAAAGGATGAAAGAGCAGAAGTTTTTTATACTGATCAAAGGCCCTCTTATACAATTGGTACTTTGTTCATGTTGAAAAATGAAAGGACATATTAGTGTTTTGAAGATTTGACATATGGACCCATTAGAACTCAGGATATAGGTTGAACAAGAAAATGACATGAACAGAGCTTCGAAGATATGATAACTAATCTAGTAGTTACAACAATCACTGTGAAACTTAGCTGCTTGTTTGATCCATGATAATAAATTTTAATCATGGGTTACATATAACATAGTGCTTCATAAGTAAAAATCTTGTCTTGAATAAGAATCAATTTTCCTTCCAAGTCTGCATTCTCCAAGTGATGATCTGGATGATCTGGATGATCTGTACTAGTATGAATATGGCATTCGTTTGGACTTTTAAACACCTTTCTTTTTTTTCTAGATGTAAATTTTGGTAGCTTTTATCTAAGTTGCATGTAAATGTATACAGATAGAGATACAGATACCAATATGGATCCACCTGATTTTTTGAAAAGTCAGAATCTGGATATGGGGAAACAACACACACCCACTACCCATACATATATCATAAAAAACAACCGTGAACCAGACAGAAAATTCAGTATCTCCAATTATATTTGCCCCATAATGCTCTTAAACTCGGAAATTCAGACTGCTATAAAAATTCAGATTGTATATTTTAGAATGGGGAGAGGGGCTATGTTTTAGAGAAAATGCAGGGTGTTAGAGCCACAGACATTGCTCCTTTTTTGTTTAATTTAATTTTATATGTAAAAAACTTGTTTATTTTGAGGATCTGCCAGCTTGATGTTTTTGGCCTTTCTGAAATGGATCTAGAGTATGCTCTCCAGCACATCCAAACCAGAAAAGGATTCTGCAGGGATTTGGATCTGTATCCAATCCATGAAAATGCGTATCCTGGATCGTCCATAGGTCTTTAGAGATACACGACCATAAACCTGACAGAGTAACAAATTTACAAATAATATATTCTTTATTAATGGAGTCATTGAACACATCACCATAAGTTTTTTTTATATGTACAGTGATAAGTTATGTATCTACTTCCTCATCTAAGCTCTATTTAATGTGGTCATCAACGTTTATCTGACTCTTAACAACACCCCTTGATCATGAAATAACACCTTTATTTATGCCGCCTTAATACCAAAGCTAAAAGTAAAAAATTTTGCTAGATGATGATAATTGATTTATAAGATTTTTACAAAATCCTGATAATGATTTTCAAAATCTTTATTACTAGCAGGTCTTTTCCTTTAATAGATCTGAAACCCCATTAGGTGCTCCATCAGGTTGTCGTCACCCTCACAAGGGTAGAATCCTACCATTGCCACCACATTCACCTAGACAATCATCCATGTTCAGCAATCCCTTTACTGTTCTCTCTGTCCAGAGAGTCACTGAGGCAGACACAACTGTTCAAAATAGGAAAGCGTTGTCTGTTTTCCATAGGTGCCATCCAAAGCCTCCTCGTTAGTTGTAATATCAATGACAATATTATTCCTTTCACCTCCTTTCCTTTGAGAAGATTCGTTGCTCTGATTTCACATTTCCAGGCTACATGGCCTGGTGTTCACAATAATAGAAGTGTACCTCTCCCTCTTTGTTGTTGACATTACGTTTACCTGTTTTGTTGCTTGCATTACTTTTGGCGGGAAGGGCATTTTCTTCTGTATTCTTGTATGCACTAATCATTTTTCTTCTGCAATACGGGTATATATCATAGCCTCCAACAATTGTGAAGACAATTAACTGATTGTGAATGCGACACTGCTATAATTTGGGGGTAAACTGTTTAACACTGTTCCTTTAGCATCTTCTTTTGAACTTTTAAACTTTTTTTTTTCTAGGAAACATATCCTGGAGGAAACTGCCCAGGTACTTCCCCTCATTCCGAGGATGGTACCTAAGGTAAACCCTAGATTCTTTAGGGCACACGGCCAGGTCAACAAGTAATGAATAGATCATATATAGCTCATCAACAATTGTCTCACTAAGAGAAAACATGTAACAAAGTGGGATTTGAACCTGGGTGGGGAGGTTAACAACTTTCCCTGAGTCCTCACAACCCCTTCAGCTACACCCAATTGACTTTTGAACTTTTATAGTTACCTTTGCTAACATTTTAATCGGGACCTCAACTCATTTATGTGACTTGACATGGTTTTGCAACTAGTCATTATCAACCTAAAGAATCGCCGTTTCAAAGAGAATGCAACTAGTCATTATCAACCTAAAGAATTGCCGTTTCAAAGAGAACTTAGCATTCAGTGCTTTTGACCCAGATAATTCATTCAACTTGTCCTAAATTTCTTTTGATGGTTTTTATAAGTCAAGATGATGTAACTCAGAGTTAGCTATAACATGTCCAGTGATGGACTTTGCTTTGTCAGCCTTATTCTGCGATCCTACAATGTTTTTCTTGTCATGTAGTTTTGGACTCGGTCCCGCTTACCATTTCCCAAACATTCTTATGCATTAAATGGAACTGAGTTTTGATATTCTGGGTGTAAAAATTTTGACCAATAAATTTTCAAGAGGGGTTTCCATTATGATAAAAAATATGTCTGAGTTGTCTACTATATCTCCCAAAATTTAATGAACTTAAAATATTTTTTGCTCAGTGCCTGGATTTTCAGAGTTTTTCAGTTGATAGCAATTCTATTGTACTAGCACCTTACCTTCTACTGTCTCTTTTAGATTTTTTTAGCCTTCTTTAGCTAGACTGATAGAATATAAGGGCAAAAATAGACTAGCTAGGAAGGTCAATGATGTGATCATGTCCTTCTTCTTAACTACTCCTAGGTCTCATGAACCATCCCGGAAGAGAAGAAGATCACACATCATCTCGTCCTGGTACTTAACCAAGAAACTGCCTGGTCCCAGACCAGGATACCCCAGAACGCAATTGGGGGCCCTAGATCACAACTAGGGTCTTATCCACCAAGGTACACAACCAAGAATCAATCCAAGCACCGATCAAGGATTCCCTAGAACACATCCAGGGGCCCTAGAACACATCTAGGGACTTATACCATCAAATTGCTTGGTTCTTGACCAAGAACCCCAACAATACACTGGGGACCCTCACTAGGGTCTTTTGCCATGGCTCTAACTGCTTGGTCCCAGACCAAGAACCCCAGGAGTGTACTAGGGGCCCTAGATCTCAGCTAGGGTCTTTGCCATCCTCTCGGAGAATGGCTCTTGTAGCTGCATTAATTTTAACATAGACATTTAGTAGCTAGTCTCTATCTAGCTCTTCGATCTTATATGTTATTATCTTTCTACATTTAGCATTGTTTTAGGAGATGCCTTGGCAGTCCCACTTCGTACTGACACTGGTTTGACCTACTTTTGTGGTCTTTTTCCTTGATAGTGTTAGGACTCTTGGTGATTATGCTTGTTAGGTCATTTCCTTAGTTTAGGATGCGTCTTTTCATTTACTATTTATTTATTGTTATGAATATTTATTTATGTTTTTTACAAAAATACATAATTTAATAAATATAAAATATATAAATATCGTTATTATTAAATAATCTTAAGGACACAAGCCTAAGGTACACAATCCCTCACCTTCATAACTTGTCAATGTGTGTAAGCGTGCCATCACAAGCTATTGTATAAAACATACATCTCATATATCCCATTCATTCATCGTCAATTATATATTTTGATTTTAATGGATTTCAACTCCTTGCCCTTCTTATGTTGGATATATTTGTTAGTGAACTATTGTTCATTACATGCTCCCTATAAAAAACATAATAATAATAAATAATATAATACTTAGGTTTATGAAAGGTCAAAGGCCACACACCCCCACCTTGTGACTAGTCAATTTATATTAGTATATTGTCACAAGGCTCATTGTAACATCAATTTTGATCAATTATTAACTATTCGCTCTAATATACAATTGTGGCAATCTCAATAATAACTGGGGACTGTTTATTCCATTTGGTATCCGAGCCAATTCGTGGGTTAAAATACCTCACTAACCCATCTGTACACAATATCAATTTTTTGTTTGTAGATTGCCAATGCGGTTTCCTACATTGTTGTCACTTGTACAACCATCAATTCGTCTTTGTTTTGTACGAATTTGACAAATGCTATCATAGCTGCCAATTAAAAATTGGTATAGCAGCTAGGCTGTGTCCATACACAGTCATCGTTTCACTCGTTCATGCTCTTTGTTCCAATTTTCTATACGTTGCAATTTGTACGTACACTTCAACCCGTATTATCCGTCTCATCAATATTGTACTCCTACAAATTTCCATATGCCGCCACCCAATTCGTACAACCCAATCCATACTTTGGCCCATGAGTTGTACAATTCATACCATACCACTACAGTCTTTTGTTCCCGTGTGAGTTTAAGCCTAAGGCCATGCCCCCTAGATCATTTTAATTTTATTTATTTTGTCTTCTAGAGAAAACATACTTATAACTGTATATTTTTATGTATAGTTTATAAATTAAATTAAAGTCAATTCATTATATATATATATTACAATTGAGTGGGTCTTGCAAAGAAGAATACCAACACCAAAATGGGTAATAATGACAAGTTACAAGCATGGGTTCATCATTATGAATATGAAACCAATAGCGCCACACAAATTATGGATCGGATTGAGAAGTCACAAAAATAATTAGGGGATACAATTAATGAATTAATAGAAAATGCACCAAAGGTAGTGGGTGATTGAATTGACAAGTTAATAGAAGATTTGAAAAAATGATGGCAAGACTTACTACGAGGTATCAACAACAAGGACTAAACATCAAGGATTGATTGACTAACTGAAAGATGAGATGAGTTAACAATAGAACCCTAAACTTATAAAAATCTGGTAGTAAAGTCAAACTCATTGACCACAAATCATGAAAGAAATGCCTAAAATTGATAATGAAGCAATGCCAACAATATCATTAGCTTTAATCTCATGCACCCAACAAAATAAGAATGAAGATTGGGCGTCCCCTGTTATCACACAATCTAGCACCTTTAGCTTAAAGTCCCAAAAATGTATGCTAGCCTTGTGGAACTTAGGAGGTTGGCCACTATCACCTCACCAACTCTTCCCTGCACTTTAGACTCGAGAAAGGCTCCTAGTCAAGGGGGATATCTTGAAGGGTTAACTGTTATTTTTCTTTAAAACTTAGCAAAACTTAATTTCTGTTATTTTTTCTTAAACTCAGCAAACTATTTTCTGCATCCAATAATTTTTATACCCAGAAACAAAACAGCAATACACAGATCTGATTCTGAACTATGAAACATAAATATTACTGAGTAAATAACTTGCAATGCACAAGGGATAAAATCATAAACCAATCACACATAAAATAGACAACAGATATACCCTGAAAACCTCAACCCTGGGGAAAACTAGCAACGGGGGTTTTATTATTTTCAGCTCAGCAAATCAGAAAATTATTACAGCAGTGCCAAACCTGGTAACTTCACATTCACCACAAAAATACGCATGGAGAAATGCTGGACCTGCAGTGTCTTCAGCCTCACTCATTTGGTCTGAATGGGGGCTTGCTGTTGGTATGGTTGAGTGCTGTGGCTCTCCCACAGCCTCTGCCTGCTATAGGAAATACGGCTGGGTTAAATCCAGCCTCCGTCTCGTCACACGACACCCAACTCAGCCTCAAATCTGGCCTTAAACCCTCCATGCAGCCTCCTGCAAAAGACACGGCCCTCACTGCTTGGGCATGCCTAGAACTCGGCCTCCACACACCCACTGTCCCACGGATCTGTAAGGAAATGAAGGCAGCAACCTTCCGATCTCCTCCTTTGCACCTGAGCTCCTCAAGACTGAACCCTTGCTCTAGATCTGCAGCTGAAACCCTCTTGGTGTCACTCACCAACTCAATGTTCTCCTAAAGTTACCTCCCTTTCTTATAAAGTTTCACAAGTGGTTAACTTCTAACTGAATTGGAAATACATTAAATCATATGTCTGTGGCTTGCATGACACCTTGCCTAAGCCAAGACACCTATCCTCGCTACAATATTTCAACACTCCCTCTTAACGAGGAAGTTGTTCTCCACAATTCTCATCTTATCCTTGAAGAAGACAAACTTGCCTTTCATCAAGGCCTTTGTGATAATATCTGCCACCTGCTTATCTATAGGTGCATACTGTAACTGGATTGCACCCCTCTGAACACAATCTCTGATGAAGTGATACCTGATGTCGATGTGCTTCGACCTATCATGAAATATTGGATTCTCAGAAAGTTTTATGTCACTCCGATTATCACAGTGTATGATGGTCGGTTCTAGCTCCTGATCGAACAATGCCACTAGCAACTTCCGAAGCCATATGGCCTCACATGCTGTCATGCTTGCTGCCATGTACTTTGCTTCCACAAAACTCAACGCAACAGACTTCTGCTTCCTGTTGAACCAAGAGACAACCCACGATCCCAAGTTGAAAGAACACCCAAATACCTTGAAGTGCTTTTTCCATCCATTGCATTGCCTGCCCGGTCTGCATCTGTATAGCCCACCAACTTCACTCCTTCTCCCTGAGTATACCTCAAACCATACTCAACTGTGCCATGTAGGTACCTCAAAATATGTTTCGCTGCTGTCGAATGCGCTCTCCTTGGTTCCACCATGAACTGACTGAGAGTATTCGCAACAAAACAAATGTCTGGCCTAGTGTTGACCAAATACGTGAGAGAGCCTATCAACTTCCTATATAAGGTGGGGTCCACTGCCTCCTGCTTGGAAGCATCTATCTTCTTCCAATTTGTAACCATGGGTGTAGACATCAACCGACAGTCTTGCACCCTGAACCTCCTCAAGATCTCCACTTTGTATTTCCCCCGTCCTAGGAAAATCTCGCCATCTTGTTGCCACACCTCCAATCCAAGAAAATTGTGCATCAACCCCAAATCCTTCACATCAAACTCCAAAGCAAGATCCCTCTTGCAATCTGCAATAAGCCTCTGTGAACCTGTCAAAAATAGATCGTCCACATATAACACAAGAATGAGTGGCTCTCCACCTATCATGATATAGTATAGGTTAGAGTCAGCATCACTCTTCACGAAGCCCATGCCCTGCAAATAACTATCAATGCACTCATTCCATGCCCTGGGTGCCTGCTTGAGCCCATACAATGCTATCTTCAGTCTACATACATGAGTCTCTCTTGCGTATGCCTCAAACCCCTCTGGCTGTTCTATATACATTTCCTCCTCAATAACTCCATTGATGAAAGCATCCAACATTTGAGCTCGGTCCGGTGCCCTTCCAACGTGGCTCCCACATCGCCTGCAAACTTGCCTTGGTGGCATGCCTTGGTGGCAATCCACATCATTTGCCACATCCCCCGACACATGGCGTTGATGTCACTATTACAGAAAATCCCTCCGACAAATGGCATTGACGTCACTATATGAAAATTCCCCAAATTTTCTGAAACTTTGATTTTTCAAAATTTCCAAAAATGCCCAAATTCAGAATTTTTTTCCCGGCCGCCATTGAAGCTCTGTAATTAACTTCCTATGGCCAATTTCAGACATGCGCATGTTAATTCGACCTCTATGCTCAACCAATTTCCACCATATCCAACCTTTCGACGATTTTGGGTATGAATTTAACTCGAATTCACCCTCAAATTTGGGATTTTCATTGATTTTTCCAAAATTTCTCCATAATCATCTTTGAAATATTAAATTTGGTAGCATCGATAGTCATTCTCCAATGAGAGGCCATATGGGCCACCTTGAGGCTAGCCAGGGAGATTTGGAGAATCAACCAATCTTGTGAGGTATTGAGAAAATCCACGGGGAACGTACAACCTCTGTGAGTCAAACCAAAAGTCAGGACGAACGAGATGCTATGTAAGTCTAATGTAAAAGTCAGGGGGAACGTACAACCTCTGTGAGCATAGACAGTCTAGTGCAAAAGTCAGGGGGAACGTACGACCTCTGTGAGCATAGACAGTCTAGTGCAAAAGTCAGGGCGAATGTACAACCTTTGTGAGCATAGACAGACTAGTGCAAAAGTCGGGGGGAACGTACAACCTCTGTGAACCTAGTCAAGCCTTGTGAGCCATGAGCAAAAGTCAAGGCATCTAGCAAAAGTTAGGTTGAATATAAAATTCCTATGAGCTAGAAACAAACGATATTCCTAATATTGCAACTGATATAAATGTATTGATCTAGTGCGTTGGCACGTGTAACATTATCCACCATGAAGAGAAATTCGAATTTCCTTGTAAAGAGTCGAGTTGTAGAAGTCAAAGTTGCATGTCTAAGTCAAAGACATTGTTGTCAAGTTGTCACATGTTGCATGCATGCATATTGCATGTATGACATGCATTGCATGCATGTATAGTTGCATGTTGCATGCTAAGTTAGTACGCATGCATGCCAAGTCAAGGATGAGTTGTAACTGAAGTCTCAAGTCTAGTTCTAATTTCGAACTAAAGTGTGAAACTGAGTTATGTTAAAGCATGCAAACAAGTTCCTAATTTGAGCCATCTACTTCTCCTCTTCACTCCTTTATAAGCAGAGGTTGACCCCTCTCTTCAACACAATGGTTATGCAGGGTAAGGGTGAATGTAACATCAGCATATAGAGGCAGCATATAAAGGCGCGTAACAGTGCTGTAATAACAACATAATAGAGGCGCATATTAGCATATACAGGCAGCATACAAAGGCGCATAACAACGCTGTAACATCAACATATAGAGGCAACATATAAAGGCACTTAACAGTGCTGTAATAACAACATAATAGAGGCGCATATCAGCATATACAGGCAACATACAAAGGCACATAACAATGCTGTAACATCAGCTTTAGAGACAGCATATCAGAGGTGCATATCAGTCAATTAGAGGCACAACTTCAACAACCCATATCAGAGCTGATATATCTCAGTCTTTGAAAGCAACTCAGATACGTCTATATCAACAAGGTCTCTTAGTTTGTTGTCAGGTCAGAGTCAACTTGGCAAGCTCTTTAAGAGCTGAGTATTCATGGTGGATATTTGTAAGTGATCTTACATTATTAATGCAATGAAGGAATATCGTTTGCTGGGTTTTTTCTCCCTGTACAGGGTTTCTCCAGGGTATTTGTGTTGTTGATGTGCATGCTTACGTATCTACATGGTTATTGCTATTCAGTTTTGATTCTGTATTGTTGAAAGCTATTAAGTTGGAATCAAAGTGTTGAAAAATAAAAGAAATAATCCGCATAAGGAATCAAGCTCATAAATTAACATGCAACTCTCTAATTACGATGAAATGTGACCTCTTGGGCTGAACCTTTCTCTGAATTCGCCCAATTAACTCCAATTACTTGATCCCTTTTACTTTTCTTGGCATGAATTCTTCCTCAATACGCCTGGAAATTGGGGATTTTTACCCAATTTTCGCAATGGTTTCTCAACTGTTCGTAAATTCAGCCAATTCCAGGCCGAATTTACCCATTTAGAGGTAAAAAATTGGGGCTTTAACCCCTAAATTTAAATTCCACAAATTTACAGGCAAATTTCTAAACTTTGCCTGGAACATTTTGTCAAACAAGTTGCAGACATCCTCTGAATTTTTTTAATTTGCAATTTCTGCTTCAACGTGTTGTCTCTGGCCAATGCAGGCTCAGTGTTGAACCGTGGCTCTGATTCCATATTGTAACACACCCCGGGGCCCGGACTTAGTTATGGGCATATGTCACTAAATCCTTACTGTTTTCAAAAACTGAAATTTTCGAATTTTCTCTAATTCAGCCCCTTAATTCTATGATACCAAATAATTCTATGTTGCATGGGGATCTCTCCCCCCCAAAAAAATCCTGCGTACTCGCCGTCCCTGTGTTTTGGGGACCCTTAGGATATGTCCCCAAACTGTTGGGTGTTAAAATTTCAGACCCCAACCCAGTTTCAGTCTCGTTGATTTTTCAGCCAAAGTTAAATGCCCAAACCCAGTTTCAGCTGTTTCAGCATATAAAAACTTAGCAGAAAATAAACTTCAGAATTGAAACATGAGGATTCTGAACATCGTTTTCAACACAGAAATAAAATATCAGCAGTGTGCAAAACTCAAAAAATTTAGACAGAGATTTTTGGTCTAACTTTGACCCTGGAAAAACCCACAAGGGGAAAACCAGTGAGAGAGGGCTTTTTATTATTATTGAGCTTCTGAGAAATTTCTTTTACAGCATATTCATCTTCAAAAATTTACACAAATTTATCTGAACTTTCTTTCGCAAAAAATCCTTCTGAACAGTCCTGGAAAATGCTCCTCGATTTCTTTCCCAGAAATCCGTACAACTGTATGGCTGTCCCAGCAATTAATGCTGTACGGACTGTCTCGAAATTTGTGCCAAAACTCTGCTAAGACTGTACGGAAAACCCAACATGAACAACTCCTTGAAAACCGTGCTGTACGGCCCTTAAAATTTGTGCCAAATTGTACGGATTGTACGAAAATACACTCAGAAATTAATTGCCGCAGTTACCTCAATTTCTGTGCCAATAAATGGCTGTACGGAAGCCTTGGGATGCATGCCAAACTCCTAAGAAATTATTTTGCTGTCTCCCTCAATTTCTATGCATGAAAAATGGCTGTACGACCTCTAGAAATCCATACCGTACGGTCTGCATTAATGGTTGTACCTTGTCTTGATATCCGTGCTAGCTTGCTGCCTTGGGATGCGCACCCAGCTCTGCAAATGTTGCCTCTATTTCTCCAACTCGACCTCCTCTCTTTTCTCTCTTGCTCTCTCAACAAGAAAAAAAAATGAACTACCCAAGAATGGGTGCACCCTCTTGCCCTAATCGACCTCATGAGGGAAGGTGAGGGGTTTTCTAATCTAACGGTTGAGATTAGATTAGATGAGTGGCTGAGATTAGGTGTCTCTTCACTCACCCTCACTTTAGTCATAAAGTTATNTTTTAATTTGCATCTCACAAATTAATTTGACTAGGACCCACATTAGGCACTTTCTCCCCCTTAGGCGCCTAGGGAAGAGAAACACTTGCCTTGGTACTTTATTTTAATTAAAAATTTAACATTGGGGACTTCGGGACTTGCTGGCCGTACCCAAGACGTTTTGGGCAAATCTTAGGGACGTTCCAGGCAGATTTCAGGAACGTTCCGAACAATTTTCGGGGATGTTCTAGGCAGATTTTAGGGATATTCCAGGCATATATCTTCAGTTTTGACAATCGTGGAAATTGATGATTAAACAATATGATCATTTTTTCCATCCATTATTTTTGTATTGCACTAAATCTAAATCAGTTGTACAAGTTGCAGCTCAAAACATGGGTTTTGTATGATGGGTTTCAATTTGGGTTTCTGGTGATTTAAATATTGCATTTTCAACAACAACATTTCAACAAGCAAAGCTTCCATGCCAAAAAAAAAGAAAAGCAACATTTCAAAGGGGTAATCCTTGTCGTTACTGCTCTTGTTCTTTTCATTTTTCTGGTCATCTTAGCTTTTACATATTGTACATGGGTTTCCAAGAGTCATTCAAGTCTAGTGCTTCCACCATCCCAACCTCAAGCATTGTGAAAACAATAAGATATTAGTGACTTGGATTAGGTAGTAAATGTTTGAATAAATTCCTATTCAATCGCCTTCTTAATCTGAAATATGAACCTAATCTCTTTACAGAACCAAAGTGTTTTATAGTGGTTTTCAACATAGTTGTAAAAATCTGCAAAACGTATTGAGAAGGGAATGCCTTTTATGTTATAACATAATCATCATTAACAAGAAATATGAGGAAGAAAAGCTGCTATAGAGACAAATCTCACTTAAGTTTCCTAAAGCTAAACTGCATTTGGCTCATGTATAGCAGCCAATAATGGAATGTCACTTGGCCCTTTTTTAAATTGCTCGAGCTTTTTCATAATTGACAAGTGTAAGGGTTGGGCATAATACTATATAGTAGAGCTTGTTATGCATACAAGCTTGAAGCAACTACAAATGTTTATGGTGAATTCTAATATATATATATATATATATATATATATATATATATATATATATATATATTATTGTCGTCCCCAAAAATTTGGGGGTGCGCTCTAGCCGTCTTGGGGATGCGTCCCCTCGTCCCCACCGTTTCCCCTTCCGGAAAACCAATCCAACATAGTAATAATTTAACCAGCCAGCCTTCCTGAAGGCTCATACCTAGACCCATGTCCATGCCTCTAATTCCAACATAATTGTTATGCCTTGCATATGAACACTCATGCAGTACTAACAACATACAACTCTATGCATAATTATGTACGATTACAACATATCATAATTAAACATAATACACACAATATTCAACATATAAACACACATAAAATAACACTTATCTTTTATTGAAAATCACCAACTAGCTGCAGATCTTAGACGTCCTCCTAGCCATAGACTCTATTGTTCATTCATTCTCAACAACAAGTCACCCTTGAGTTGGGGCTATGACCCCACTAGGGCAAAGGCTGCCTAAGCTAAACTAAGGTCCAACAACACATAGTTTCAGAACAATGCCAATGGCATGAACTCCAACAACAATGCCACCTCATAGTCTCTCATTCCCCTTAGCTTGCCCCACCCAAGGAACTGTAATCCTTCATTGCTCAACAATCTTTCAACTCTAGCACTTCCCTTCTAGGGCTTCAACAACAAGACGACCAGGAAGTCTCAGAGATCTATGGCACTTGTAACACAAGGCTGCTCTCAAGAGTTTTGGGCACCCACTAGGCCAACACACAAGGAAACCTATTCCCAACAATTCTCTCACCCAAAGAGAATGCTCCACAGGCCTGACAACCTACTTCTTCAAACCCAAACCACCAAGGATTCATAGGGTTTCAATGCTACCAAGTTATAGTGGCTTCCTCCCTCACACTCTCTAGGCAAAGGTCTCAATGATGGAATGGAAGAATGAAATGAATGAGAATTACACAAAATTCCCCCTTTAAATATGCATGTGCCCTTTTTGACACTTGGCACTTAAGGAACTACCTTTTCCTCCACTTGGTAATTCGTTCCCCTCACTTAGGAACTTAGGATAATAGAATAACATAAAGGATTATGACTTTAGGAATATATTATTATATTCCCTTGGCTTAAGCCCCCTTGACTTAGCCCCTTTTCTCAAGTCCTAGTCTCCCGCTCACCCCAAAGGGACCTAGCAATAGGAAAGCACTCGGCGAGTGCCGGGTAGAGGGGAAGGAGCCTATGCACTTGTCACGCCCCTAAGTAAGTCCTTTCTCTCTTGTGGAGTCCTAGCCCCCCATACTCTTTTGTCTGACTTGGTCTGCACCGGTGATGTATTTTATTAATATATACTCGATTGTCGTTACAATCTACCTTGCTAGGCTCACTGGTCTTTCAACATATAGGTTCTCTAGTCTAGTATACACAGGTACTTTGGCTCAAAATATCCTGGCTCACCAGCCTATAGAACATATGTACGTTTACAACTTGAGGTTCAACCTGGGGGTATTACAAAAGATGTTTAGCTCTACTTTCGAGGGAGGTTTACGAGCATAGAGCATAGTCCTTGTGTGGTTCTCCCTTTGTAGAGCTTGTCAGCAGGGTCACTTCTTTTTGTTGTCTTGTTCATTGGAAGAAGCAAGTGATAGGTAGAGCTCTAGGTTTCATCGGATACTAGATTAGTGAGACCTTGGACTTCTTCCAGACAATCCCTTTGACAAGTCGGTTTACTTCCACGAGATCTCTAAGGGACTCCCGTCCCAGATATAGGCTTCAATGGATCGATAGTCATATGAGCTTTATGATAACCCAAAGCTTGACTCCCCACACACAAAGGACTACTTTTGAGGCTCCATTGAGCAACCGATGATCCATTCAGAGATTCTACACCTCGAATTTGATTGTTAGGAGTTATGGACCTTCCCTCGATTTAGGGCTCCCCCTAGGAGTGCATATCCAAGCCCCCCCCAACCTTGGGCACTCTCCAAAGGACATTCTTAGACAGTGCATCAGCCCTTCATTGCGATTGATAATTCAGTTTCAGACCCTTATTCTCTTCCCCCTCCTTCAGCCTTGGCTTCTAGTTCCAGGATGTTGTGACATATTCTTGCCGTGACAGCACTTCTGCATTCATTTTGTGTTTCTTTCTTTTAGCTATGCACTTGGTTCTTTGTCTGTTTGATAGCGTAGAAGCTATAAGAGTTGCTTTGTCACTCTCACTTGTATTTACATTCATGCACTTTCCTAGTCCGATTGACCTACTTTGGTGGTCATTTGTTGGACATTAATAAAGTTATTTTGTCTTAAACACAAAGGTACAAACACATGCATAGTTCCACTAAAAGTCAAACACTAATCTACTCCTCCGTAAAACCCTAAATCATTATCCTATTTAAGTTTATTGTTTTGTATTTTATGAATCATTAATCCTATTAATGACATTGTATTCAGGACAGTAAATAAACCTATAACGAAATGATGCATTTTGATGAGGTATAGAGAAAATGTCTAAGATAGTGAATGCTATAAATGATAAAGATTTCCTGAACCAAGTCCAATATGTGTTTTCCTTCAATGGTTAATATTCCCTTTTGTTGTTTTGATTGAACAGGGAGCAACTAAAGTCCGGGCCTTCAAGACTATCAGGATCTGCTGATTTACCGGTGTTGTTGTTGTTAGAGACAGTTATAATTTTAACAGATCCTATGCTCCCTTGGGCTGGAAGCACTATGGACTATATTTTGCAGATATATACATTTAGTCATTTCCGTGAGCTAATCCTCACCGTGGTAAAGACACTTTTTGTTTAGGTTGTTGAAATTAAACAGTTTTGCCATCTAAAGAACATGGATCAGGGTTATTGTGTCTTTTCTGGTTATTTCATTGTTTGTGGTGATTTTCTCAGTAAAAAGAGTATGACTTTTGCTATGTCAAATATTGTCTTGCTGTTTAGGCTCATGACTTTTGCTGTGTCAAATATTGTCTTGCTGTTTAGGCTCATCTGGTTAGCTATTCATCCTGCAAGTTGTTTGTGAAGAAGTGACCGGTCTATCTCAACTGAAACGCAGTTTCAACTTTCAACATCTTCTCAATTTATTATATGCTATGTGTTATGTTTCTAGACCTTTTTAAAATCATAATTGATGCTGTGAATGTAATGCGTTTGTTAGTGTTATGATTAAGCATGAAAACCTTGGAGCGAGACATAAATGTGACTTTGATAATTTTAGTGGAATATTTTAGTGCTTGATGCGATTTAATATTATGATAAATATTGATTATAAATTTACTCTTATGGATGTAGTCCATTTATTATTGTTATGGTTATGTGTGATAACACATTAGATTGATCCATAAACGAGCGACTTATAGCCCACTTATTTCACCAACACAAATTTTTGCAGAAATAATGTTTTGTTCTCTGTTCTCGATGCAATTCTGAGTGCAAATCCTTCTCAGTTGCCAATCATCAACAGGCATAAGAGGATGGCTCTGTTTCAGACTCTGGTACACTGCTTGGCTGCTTGCTTGCAATGCCTATTAAATAGACCCTCTGTTATATCGAAACAAATGGGTCATTCTGTGGGTTGAAGGTGCAATCACAGCACTTAGACCATTGTAATTCTGTCCATTCACACATCTGTCGAAGTTGAGTTTAAACCTCTGTCCTTGCAACTGATATATATGCATGTATTCAAGCACACTGCGAACAATGCACTCCATTGTTTTATGTGTGCGCACATAGCTCCTTATTCACAATACAAGTGAAACATATACATATATACATATGCCCGTTCTGGCAATTAATGAATCATTTATAATTATGCTCTGCTTCTTCAATGTGCAGAAATCAGCAGTAAGTTGCCCAATCCTCCTGCTGTTTCGTTGTGCCTACACAGCGCTTTTCACCTCTTGTATTTGCCCCACGCTTTTTATGAATTAATCATGTGTAGATATTCCAAAAGCAATTAATTAATCATATCAACAAGCAGTGATTTAATTAAAATAGAGTTAGGCAGCGCTAGGCAAGGTTTCATACCATCGATCAGAGCAAACCAACAAACAAGATAATGCTGTAGAATTTGTCTGGTGATTACTCACACCCACAGTCAAGCAACCCACAATATAATGTGCCCTATTATTTAACCAGCATTGCAATATTAGTAATTACAACCAAACTATTTTTCAGTGCTGTAGGAAACAGAATGTATGGCTGTATGTAGGCATTCAATGCATGGCCAGTGCTGGGGGTTGAGCTGTGGGTGTATCAAACAGTGTACTGCTATTTTCTACAAGAGACCAAGCGGATTGGTGATTGGGTTTAATCAACAGCAGCACAGAGAATCGAGGCAGTGCTGGAGTAATTCGTGTGGTTTACACAATATCCTAACAATAATTAAAACCCAGAACTGAAACAAGCTTACAGATACTTGATCATGCAGCAATGAATTCACACCATAGACAATATAGATTTTTTACTCTGGAAACTGAAATGTGAAAACCAACATTTAATGGGGGATTTGATTATTGCTCAGGAAATTATTACAAAGTGTGAGCTATGTTAAATTTCTTGAAACCCAACAATCAGAAATTTTATGCCAATAATTTAACAACCCAGAATTTAATCTACCGCTGATATAAATTTTGTAAACTATGCAGAAAATTTATAGCTGAGTTTTAACCATTAAAAATGCATAGTGGAATCATAAACAACACATGCATTTTAACACAGATATTTCTGGGCAATGCCCCTGGAAAAACCCCGAAGGGAAAACCAGTAAGTGAGAGGATTTTATTGGCTTCAGAGAAAGAAAAAATTACAGCCGCTAATTCATAAATTTTTTACAACCCAGCAAAAGCGGCCTGCTTTTTTGGCTGCTTTCTCGGTCCCGTATTTTTGGCCCAAATTTTTCGGCCCAACTTTTTCAGCCCTAAAGAATCGGTTCTGCTTTTTCAGCCCTGAAAAATTGGTCTTTCCTCCAACTGCAAATTCACCCTCTTCCTCAGCCAAATCACCCTCTTCCTCTCAGCTCTGTGAGTCTCTCACACCCTCACACTCTCTGTGAGTCTCTCACATTGTGTATGTGACTCTATCACCTCCTCACACAATGTGTTACACAAGTATATGAGCAAGACTCCCTCTTGCTCCTATGAACTCATTGTGTGCCTCTCACTCTCCTTAGATATGCTTTTATAATCTCCTAATCACTAAAACCGTATCTCCAAAGTGATCAACAATTAAGATCTGGTCTTGATCTCTTGAGATCAACGATTGTGACTTAATCTCTCGTTGAGATGACTTAAATCACTTAAGTCACTCAACTTTATAAAAAGTCACTTTAGCCATTAAATAAAAGCCACTTAACTAATAAAGTTGATATCTAGACTCTAGAGAGTGTTGCTTTGACACCTCCGCATGCTAGGCACCGCCAATGCAGAAGTACTTGTCCGAGCTACCCCAAACGCTAACACTCCCTCTTAGCGAGGAAGGTACTTTTGGAAGAACCTCCTCTTGGATCAACCTTTGACCCCATCAAATCTACTGACGCTGTAGCTGCTCCCTTCGAACTGGAAGACCCTCTTGCAACCTCTCCTGCACTCTGATCTGATCTACGATCCAAGATCCCCTTGGACCAAACTACAAGTTGTCCCAACACTCTGTACATCATACCCTCCCTGATGCCAAGCCTCACTACTGCATCCTGGGTATCCGCTCTCGCTGAACGTATGAGTACATGTCCATTCTCGAACGTAGCTGTATACCCCATGTCCTCCAAGGCTGATACTGAGAGCAAATTTACCTTCAGCCCTGGGACGTACATCACCCCTGCCACCTCCAGAGAAATTTCCGACTCTAGCTGGAATCTGACACATCCAACCCCCTTCACTATATGCATGGTATGCATCCCACTCTTCACATTAGCAGTCTGAGTCTTTCTCTGAAACACTAAGGAACACCAACCTCATTTCCGTCATATGGCAAGATGATCCACTGTCCACAAACCATGCCCCACTGTCCTCCAACTCAGCTAATCTGCTGCTGCTAGAAAGAATGGCCACCAGAGAAAATTCATCATCGAATTTTTCTACAAACGCATCCATCTCAATAGATGTTGTGGCTGCTACCTTCGACTCCTCCTCCTCCTTCTTGTTGGGACACTGGCTGACATAGTGGCCAGTCTTGTGAGATGCAAAGCATCTCACTTTGCTCATGTCCTTCTTTCCATCTCCCCTTTATTTTTCCAAGCAAAACCCCTCCAATCTCGGCAAATCCTTGTGCCAAAGTTTTCAATGCCATTCTTCAGAGTCCCAGCTCTGATACCATGTTAAATTTCTTGAAACCCAGCAATAAATTTTTTTATGCCAATAATTTAACAACTTAGAATTTAATCTACTGCTGATATAAATTCTGTAAACTGTGCAGAAAATTTACAGCTGAGTTTTAACCATTAAAAATGTACAGCGGAATCATAAACAATGCACACATTTGAACACAGAGATTTCTGGGCAATGCCCCTGGAAAAACCCCGAAGGGAAAACCAATAAGTGAGAGGATTTTATTGGCTTCAAAGGAAGAAAAAATTAGAGCAGCCATTTCAGAAATTTCTTACAGCCCAGCAAAAGCGGCCTGCTTTTTCGGCCCTGAAAAATCGACCTTTCCTCCAGCCGCAAATTCTTCCTCTTCTTCAGCCAAATCACCCTCTTCCTCTCAACTCAATGTGTCTCACACCCTCACACTCTCTGTGAGTCTCTCACATTGTGTATGTGACTCTCTCACCTCCTCACACAGTGTGTGACACAAGTACATGAGCAAGACTCCCTCTTGCTCCTATGCACTCATTGTATGCCTCTCACTCTCTTTAGATATGCTTTTATAATCTCCTAATGACTAAAACCCTATCTCCAAAGTGATCAATGATCAAGATCTGATCTTGATCTCTTGAGATCAACGAACGTGACTTAATCTCTTGTTGAGATGACTTAAATCACTTAAGTCACTCAACTTTATAAAAAGTCACTTTAGTCATTAAATAAAAGCCACTTAACTAATAAAGTTGATATCTAGAGAGTGTTGGCACCGTCAATGCAGAAGTACCTGTCCGAGCTGCCCCAAAAGCTAACAAGCTATGCACTCTCAACTGAGATTATGATGCATTCTTACTCACTAGCAATATCTGCAGATGGCTTTGGCTTATGGACAATTTTCTGCTCATGCATGGACAGATCCAATGGCTCCGTTGTCTTCTAATGTTGAAGCAGATTGCTTCTTTGAGCCCTCTTCTTTTGCTACTGCCCTTTTTCTTCCAAGCTTCAATTCTCCCTTTTTGGGTTGTTGGCTGTCTTTTAATCAAGCAAGGTCCTTCGTTGTTATTGAGTTGCTTTGGAACTACCTTCAAGTTGATTGTTGATTTCAAACTTTGCTTAAATTTAATTTACAAAGTTTGGACGATGAAATATTTCAGATCAATTTTGGATCACACCTCCCTATTCACAGGCTTTTGGTCCCCAAAAGCTTTAACTCAAAGATGTAGTATGCTGTTTGCTTCTGGGCACACTCTTTAATGGCTTCTCAACACTTTATGAATTCGAGGATTACAATGCAAGGGTTTCCCCTGTCATTATCAAGTGTTCTTACTGACCTTTTGCAATTCTTTAGATAGTTTGCAGCGCTTCTGGAACTGTATTCATAACCATGGGCAAGTAGTGGCCAATGGTTCACCTCTTCAGTCTTTGGTACAGTCCTTTGATGTTGTTGCTGCTCCATCTCTGTTTCCTTTTGACGTTGAAGCTCTGTGGACTTGTTTCTCCAGATGAGGACAGACTGCTAATGTTCAAGTCCTCATCTCCCATCTTCGTAACGATCCTCTGTTTGTGCTTTCCCACTTGTTTGCCTGATCCCCCAAGTGTTGGTGCAGTTTCAGGTTGTGGAAACATCCCTTGGCTGCCCTCTTTCAAGCTCCTACAAGCAGGTTGGAGTAATGGCTTGTGCCCACTCCTTTTTTTCTGTTGCCTTTTCCCATTCTCCTCAAAGTGCTGGCAGCTCCTTCAAGGCCTTGGATTCAACGGCTCTGATACCATATGATCTGTAAACAAGGGACTTATAGCCCACTCATTTCACCACAGGGATCTTTGAGGAAATAAAGTTTTGTTCTCTGTTCTTGGTGCAATTCTGAGTGCAAATCTTCTCAGTTGCTAATCATCAACAATCATAAGAGGATGGCTCTGTTTCAGACTTGGTACACTGTTTGGCTGTTCTCTTGCAATGCCTATTAAATATACAGACCTCTCTTATGTTGAAAAAAACAGGTCATTCAGTGGCTTTGAAGATGCAATCACAGCACTTGAACCATTGTAATTCTGTCCATTCATCTGTTTGTCGTAGCTGAGTTTGTTGGCTGTCCTTTCATCATGCAAGGCCCTCCTTTGTTATAGTGTTGCCTTTTGGCCTTTTGTCTTCAAGCTGATTGCTGATTTCAAACATTGCCTAACTTTAATTTACAAAGTTTGGATTACAAAATATTTCGGATCCATTACAGATCATGGATCTAAACATAAACATGATCTTTGATTGTTTTCAGAGAACAATTTTGTGCTTGATATCTATGGGGTTTATAGTATCAAACATTGTGATAAATCTTGAACTGGTTAGATAGTTATTTGTCCTTTTTTTCTTGTCTCTAAAATGAGAGATTTTGGGTGCACCTTATATAGGTTAATTTTCATAAAGGGTAGCATAAATTCTATGTTATTGATTGTAATGCATTCAAGCCAAAGTAAAGTTTGTCTGATAATATGGAATCAATTGTCATTTGTACTGTTGTCACAGCAAGGCATTCAAACCAACATTCCTGGAAGCGGGGTGTCTCATCTAGAGTGTTTACTTACAAGACTTGCTTCCAGTAGTGCTCAGAAGCTCTACACTGGCCACAATATGCAATTGAGTTTTCCAGCACAAATTTTGTCCATTCCTTTCCTATGGAAGCAATTTCCGAATCTGAAGCAGGTGAGAAAAGCACTTTGTATTTTGGGCAATTGTGTTTTATCACTGTTCACTGCTAGGTGGATTGATATCATTTGTCCAGGTTGGAGCCGAGGTACTTGTCTAATTTGAACAATCATTATTAATTGCACAGAGCTATTGAGAGATATGGCTTTGCTTGTAAACCCTATTATTGGATTCATGCAACTTGGTGTTATAAAGAAATTGTTAGGATCTGCTGTGTTTATGCTGTTGAAATTCTGCTTATTTACAACTCTAAGTGATACAGTCCTTTTTATACATCAAAAGGGATTACTGCTTTATATGGCATTTTCTGCATATGTTTTCAGGTTGTGATGAGTCAAGGTCTCTGGCCATGTTACGTTCAACAGATAGCGACTGTTTTGCCAAGTCTCCACACTCTTCTTCCTCCAGATACATCTTCACAACTTCCTAGTCATGCTTGCTTGCTTGGTAATGTCCTAGAAGTGGCTGGGTTTGCCTTATCTCGTACAAATTGTACTTTGCAGACGGTATGTGATTTACTTTTGAGTAAAATCCTGTTAATAGCATTCTTAATGTTAAATGCAGAAGCTGGATATTGTAATCAACATAATTAATATCAATGATATAGATATAATATATAATAAATAAATACTAATAAATAAATGAAGTTCCTTAAAGTTGCGTCCAGTCATACTTGTTGGCCATTCAATGGTATTTGTATCAAATATCACTTTCCTATTTATATTTTGCTATGTTGCACTAGTTTTCGGGATGGGGGGATGCGTCGCCAGGACGGGGAAACGACAGGGATGGGGTGATACGTCCTCGGGACGGCTAGAGCACACCTCCAAATTTTTTAGGGTACGGCAATAATATATATATATAATTCACCATAAACATTTGTAGTTGCTTCAAGCTTGTAAGTATAACAAGCTACACTGTATACTATAAGTATATAGTATTATGCACGATCCTTACACTTGCCAATTCTGAAAAAACTTGAGCAATTTAGAAAAGGGCCGAGTGACATTCCATTATTGCCCACTAAACATGAGCAAAATGTGTTGGATTTTCCTTATTTACAGAGCATTAGCGTTACTAGTGTTCTTTTACTTCATTACCATTAACATATATATCATGTACTGAGCAATAACAACATAAACAAGAGACAGAAAATAACACAAGAGATTTATCCTGGGAAAAAACCAAATGGGGGGAAAAACCCATCAACCTTTCTTAGATAGATTCCGTTCACAAAGCAAGATCAATCAGATAAACCCTAGCACAAGTGCTAGCTTAACTAGAAATACCACCCCAACTCAGCAACGACACCATACAAAGGTAGTGCACCTCCTCAAAGAATAGCGCACAAGAGAGAGAGAGATACCAAATGACTGAGCAATAATAAACTGTGCAGCTACAACTACTGCGTCACCTCCTCCAAACTTGTGCCTTGCTTCTGTGTAGCTGAGAGAGTGTGAGTGAGTGTACAAATGAGCTAAGGCACCTCCTTATTTATAGTCTTCTTGTCTTTCTAGCTGGGCCGACTTCTCTTCTTGGAAGGTGTTTTTTTTTTTCATTATACTTTATTCTTCTGGGCCGACTTCTCTTCTAGGGTATTTCAACATCTGTCCAATGGATCTCTTGCTTCTAGAATCTTCTCTGCATCTAAGAAAGGTCATCTAGGCGGGAAAGATCCTCCCGCAGCTACCAAAACATCAACACTCCCTCTTAGCTAGGGAGGCATCTTTCACGATGTCTTCATTTGGTAGTCCATTGACTACTCTGCAATATGCTAGCAGGCACACGACTGCTACAATGCCTTTGGTAGCTCGAATCATCAAGCACACTCTTTGCGATCAAACAATAGCACACACAACTACGTCCAAACGATCTGGTAATCTCCATGACAATCAGCTAGTAGCACATAACTACTACAATGTCATCCAATAGATCACAACTGCTGCCAAGTAGTACACAACTACTGTCTAGTGATACACAGTCACTGCTAGTGGAACACATCCACTGTAGTAGCACACAACTATTGTCCGGAGTCACACAACCTCTGCCAGTTGAACACATCCACCGTAGTAGCACACAACTACTGTCCAGAGACACACAGTCTCCGCCAGTGGTACACAACCACCGTAGTAGCACACAACTACTGTTCAGAGACACAGTCTCCGCCAGTGGTACACAACCACCGAAGTAGCACACAACTACTGTCCGGAGTCACAACCTCTGCCAGTGGAACACATCCACTGTAGTAGCACACAACTACTATCCAGAGACACAGTCTTCGCCAGTGGTACACAACCACTATAGTAGCACACAACTACTCTCCGGAGTCACACAACCTCCGCCAGTGGAACACAGCCACCGTAGTAGCACACAACTATTGTCCAGAGACACACAGTCTTGGCCAGTTGTACACAACCACCGTAGTAGCACAAAACTAATGTCCGGAGTCACACAGTCTCCGCCATAGTCTTACGACTACGTGTGTGATGTTTCTTCTCTCAGCAGGTCCGACAGTTCATTACCCCCTCAGTCACCTCATGTGACTGATTCAGGGAACCCTTGGCCAGAGGGGTTAGTCGGCATGAGAAGAAACAACACACAGTACACCTCCCTCTCAACGAGGGTGGACATTCGACAACACTCTAAGCTTGTCCCTGAAGTACTCATACTTCACTCTTGACAAGGGCTTGGTGAGAATGTCCGCTATCTGCTCGTCTGTAGATATGTACTGGAGCTCCACAACTCTTCTCTCCCCCACGTCCCGGATGTAATGATATTTTATCTCTATATTCTTAGACTTGTTATGTAATATGGAATACAGGGTTCTCGGTAAGCTTCACACAACTTTGATTGTCACAATGTATCAAAGTTGGCTCCAATTCTAAATCAAATATCCCAGCTAACAACTTCTGGAGCGACACTGCTTCACGACTTGCCACGCTTGCTGCGATATACTCTGCTTCTGATGTACTGAGTGCCACTGATGTCTGCTTCCTGATCCCAGACTAAAACAACATCCTGAAGTACTCTTCCAATCCACTGCTCTCTCTGCCCAATCAGAATCTGTATATCCCTGTAGCTTCACATCTCCACCTGAGACATATCTCAATCCATATCCCATCGTACCGTGAAGGTACCTCAACATATGCTTTGCTGCCATCCAATGTCCCTGTCTGGGTTCAACCATGTGTTGACTCAAGGTATTCACTGCAAAGCATAAGTCTGGCCTGGTGTTAACCAGGTACATCAAGGATCCAATCAACTGTTTGTACATCGTGGGATCCACCAAATCTGAAGATTTGTCACTCAAGAGCTTCAGATTTATTGTCATGGGTGTGGTCATGGACTTGCAGTCCATCATCCTGAATCTCTGTAGAATCTCAACAATATATTTTCCTTGGCTAAGGAAAATCTCATCTGATCTCTGCCACACTTCCAATCCCAATAAGTAATGCATCAGACCTAGATCATTCATCTCGAACTCTAAAGCAAGCTCTCTCTTGCACCCAACTATGAGATTCTCATTTCCTGTCAGAAACTGGTCATCCACATGTAGGATCAATGGGAAACCATCAAATAACTGTATGATCTGGCATATCATGCCCTGGGTGCCTGCTTAGGCCCATACAAAGCCTTCTTCAATTTGCAGACATGAGACTCCTCATGTATTTTGTGGCTGCTCTATGTACACTTCTTTTGGCTACTGGAGCAAGTGTCTCATCATAATCTTCTCCCTCTTGCTGGGAGAATCCTCGGGCCACAAATCAAACTTTTTACATCTCTATGCTGCTATCTGCAACATGCTTGATCTTGTAGATCAATCTTGAAAGTCACTACTGATTTCCCTTCTGGTCTCAGAACCTCCTTTCACACATCATTCTACATGATGGACTGATACTCCTCCATCATGTCATCTTTCCATTCCTACTTCTCAGCAGCTTCTTCAATGGTGGAAGGCTTTGAATCAATGATGCTGCTTATCTGCGCCATATAGCTGGAAAACATGTGTGGTTTCTGGAACTGAGGAAAAATCTATATCCTAGTCCTTCTGATTGGTTGCCTCTTCTGTCATTGCAGCAAGGTCTATTGAGACAAGGAACTCCTCCTAGGAGATCTCACATCTCCTAGAAGCCTCTGAAGCTTCGGTCTAGCCTCCTCAAGTCATGACACCTGTCTGTCAGTCCTGGAAGACGTCTCTCTCTCCTATCGTGATCCGAGAAGGAAAACTTTCTGAATGAAAGTCTCTAAGCCACTGACTCTCTCTGAGATCAGGGTCACTCTGAATTTGCATGCTCCCTCTAAAGCTTGACTCTCTCTGAGTCTATATGATCTACGAAGCTTCCTGCTTCTGCTACATCTGTTGACTTCTTCTGAAGTTCGATCTCCTATAGACTGTACTGGGAGGTTGCTCCTCCCTACTAGATCCTAAGGGTTGACTCCCTTTGAAATCTAGCTCCTTCTGAGTTGGTACTTGGTGGGGCCGCCTGCCTCAACACTGGTGGAGTCATTTGCTTCTTTTGATAGTATGGCTTATCAATGCCATGCATCTTTATCTCCTTTGCATTATGCAAGGTATCACGAGAACATGCTGGTTTTACTGCATCGTTTTTAGGTAGAGCCCTTCTGGGACTACTGACTCTTCCTGATGATCTGAAGAGTGGTCAAATTAGTTGTACGATCATCTTTGGAGCCTTTTGCTCCTCACAGTCAATCTCCATAAGAGATACTCTTCTTTGTTTTCTTCTTCACATGGGTGTGTACGTTCATGTACACATTTCTATGTCTCAGCTAGAGATTGTCTAAATAGTGGCCTTCTGCAACCGTCATCATAGCTCCTTCTCAGAGCTATCACCTGTGTCCTGCCCGGAACAAGAGACAAGAACAACATTTCCATGGTAACCTCCATGGAATGGTTAGTAATCAAGAACATCTCTTAGAGGAGATCAATTTCATCTTGCATACAAGTATATCATAAATAATGTACACGAAGCATTTTCTTAATGGTAGTCGTACCGACAGTCTTCAGGTGTACCTAAACATTTGATAGCAATAACAAATAATAAAGCTGTAAAGACTGCTATCCTAGGTACAATACTTACTTGAGCAACAAGGATATAAAATATCAAACCTGATATGCAAACCTGGAGTCAGGCGTTGTGGTCCTGCTTGAGTTTCCTTCTATTGTTCATATGGAAACACAATTGTCTAAAAGACAAATTCTTCATCTTTTGATGCCTTTGAGTGCTCTTCGACATCTGCTGCATGTGCATGGTGTTTCTTCTTTTCCTTTTCATTTCTATTTGGACATTGAAAGGCATAATGTCCTAGCTTCTGGCAACTGTAGCATCTGATCTTTGACACATCCTTCTTGTAACAAGGTCTCTTAGACTTCTTCGGGCTACCTTCTTCCCTTTTCTTTTTCTTCTTCACTTGGGCAACAAGTGCTTGATTTTCATCCTCATTAGTCTTTTGTGTCTTGGATATCGGCCTGGATTCTTCTTGAGTGCAATCTGGCCATAACTTGTCAAACTTGGGCAATCTCCTTCTTGTGCAAATTCCTTGGACAAATAGGTTCCATGAGGGAGGGAATCCATTGAATGTGGTGGTCACAAGTTCAATGTCTTCTACTAGAACTCCAATGGCTGCTCACTGGTCTTTGATCTGTGAGATCCTTGTAAAGAAGTTGGCTATCGTCTCTGACTTGTTCATAGTCACATTTCTGAGTTGATGCCATAGGGTAAGCTTCCAACTAGTGTTCTTGCTTTCATAGAGTCTGGTTAGGGCATCAAACATCTCCTTTGTAGTCTTTAGTTTTGATACATTGGGTATCAGGTGATCCTTGATTGAGTTTGTCAAGATCCTCTTGGCCTTGACCTCATTCTTTTTGAACTTTGCCTTTGCTTCTTCGTCTTCGGGTTCTAGAAGCATCTTCTTGACGTGATCCAATAATTCATTCTCTTCTAGAATGAGTTGTATTCTATGCTTGCAGGATCTGAAGTTATTTGCTCCATCCAATCTATCCTCAACTCTCATATTGGTTGACATTTTCGTTGGTAGAAACCCTAGCATTGAAAAACCTCGATTTTTTTTAATCTTCACCAAACTGCACGCTGAGGGTTTTAGGGGGTGCGCTAGATTAGGGCGCACTTCTCCGTGAAGGAATTATTCCCAACGTCCTTGAGATAGTGCTCAATGAGCTTTACAAAGTATTGCAGCTGCAAGGTGCCGCTGTACCGATCTTCCTTCCAGTGGTTAAACTGTTCTGAAGGTAACCAAATCTGATACCATGTTGGATGTTCCTTATTTACAGAGCATTAGTGTTACTAGTGTTCTTTTACTTCGTTACCATTAACATATATATCATTTACTGAGCAGTAGCAACATAAACAAGAGACAAAAGAGAACATGAGATTTATCCTGGGAAAAACCCAAATGGGGGAAAAACCCAACCTTTCTTAGATAGATTCCGTTCACAAAGCAAGTCTAATCAGATAAACCCTAGCACAAGTGCTAGCTTAACCAGAAATACCACCCCAGCTGCAACAACAACACCATACAAAGGTAACGCACCTCCTCAAGGAGTAGCACACAAGAGAGAGAGAGATACCAAAAGACTGAGCAATAATAAACTGTGCAGCTGCAGCTACTGCGTCACCTCCTCCAAACTTGCGCCTTGCTTCTGTGTAGCTGGGAGAGTGTGAGTGTACAAATGAGCTAAGGCACCTCCTTACTTATAGTCTTCTTGTCCTTCTAGCTGGGCCGAATTCTCTTCTGGGAAGGTGTTGTTTTTTTTCATTATACTTTATTCTTCTGGGCCGACTTCTCTTCTAGGGTATTTCAACATCTGTCCAATGGATCTCTTGCTTCCGGAATCTTCTCTGCATCTAAGAAAGGTCATCTAGGAGGGAAAGATCCTCCCGCAGCTACCAAAACATCAACAAAATGTAGTTTAGCTCTAGGAAACTTAAGTGTAACTATTTTCAAATTGCAATAAGGTCCATAAAGGGTCTATGAGATAGAGAACTGTCTCTATAACAACTTTTCTTTCTCATATTTCTTGTTAATGATGATTATGTTAAAACAAAAAAGACATTTCCTTCTCAATAGGTTTTGCACATTTTTAAAGCTGTGTCCAAAACTACTATAAAACACTTTGGTTTTGTCAAGAGATTAGATTGATATTGCAGATTAAGATGGTGATTGAATAAGAATTTATTCAAACATTGAGTACCCAGTCCAAGTCACTACTATCTGATTGTTTTCACAATGCTCGAGGTTGGGATGGTGGAAGCACTGGACTTGAATGACTCATGGAAACCCATATACAATATGTAAAAGCTGAGATGACCCAAAAAATGAGAAGAACAAGAGCAATAACCACAAGGATCTGCTTTGAAATGTTGCATTTCCTGTTCTTTTGATACGGAGACTTTGCTTGTTGTAATGTTGTTGCTGAAAATACAATATTTAATTCACTAGAAACCCAAATTGAAACCCATGTTTTAGGCTGCATCTTGTAGAACAGATTTAGATTCAGTGCAATACAAAAATAATGGATGGGAAAAATGATCATATTGTCCAATCATCAATGTCCATGATTGTCAAAACTTAAGATATATGCCCGGAATATCCCCAAAATCTGCCCAGAAAATCCTTGAAATCTGCCCAAAACATCCCCGAAATCTATCCGGAACGTCCTTGAAATCTGCCCGTAACGTCTTGGGGATGGCCAGCAAGTCCACGAGTCCCCGATGAAGTCCCTAGCAGTTTGGGGACGTTTCCTAGGGGTTCCCAAGTCCCTGAAACACGGGAACAGCGGGTACGTGAGTTCTTTTGGGGGACGGGTACCCATGCAACATAGATATTTTGTCTTATGGCCACTTATTTACGAGCCTTTGTACTCTTTCAAAGGATATGTCAGTGCATGAACCATTTGTTCCATTACATTGGAATGAGAATGTGTTTAAATCCTTGTTGGCCAGGTGCCAAAATTTCTCCTAGGAGACAATAAAACTTAGGCTGAGAGGCCATCCATTTTCATTAGAATTTTCCGTCCACTGCTGCATTCACTCCACAGAGTTCCACTTCCACTCCTTAATATCCTGTTCATTCCCACATTTACTCCACTGATTTTGCCATTGGTTTCCTAGGTTGGCCTAAGGATGAGGCTAAAGGAGAGGAAAGGAGGGAAAAAGACATTCATTGTTCACTTGAGAGAGTTGAGTGAAGGCAAAGAGTGAGGATAAGAGATTTTGGAGGAGGGCGCACTTTGTGAGAAGGGGCACATGAGCAAGAGGTTGGGCGCATCTTGAGAGGAGGGTGCACATCCTTGGGAAGGAGTGCACAAGCATAGTGAAGGGGTGCACCAAGAGAAGGGGAGCACAACCTCAAGGGAGAGGTGCATCTGATGAAGGGGCACATTCTCCAAGGCTAGCAGGAAAGCGGGAAAGGGGGTGCAAATCCCAAGGAGTTTGTGAAGCTAAGCTGGAGAGGAGCTAGCTTTTGTATCGGGTTCCTTTGTATTATTTCCTTGTTGCTATATTTGCTTGAGATCTCCATAATAAAATTTCTCTTCTACTGGTTTTCCCCATGGGGGTTTTTCTAGGGTCATGTTGACCAAAAATACATGTGTATAAATTTGTGGTTTGCATATTTCCTTATCAGCATTAAAAGTAGAAAAGATCTAGAAGGTATTTTCTGTTTTGAAGTAGTTTGAATGTGCTAATCTTGGACAACAAAACATCCTATTTAAATCCTTCAAACAACAGCTTGAAAAGAGCAGTGAATCACTTCCTAAAAGACAGATTTAGTGCGCAGCAAGTTCAGATCTGGTGGCTGTCCTAAAACAGCAAGTAAACCGACCTGTTCTTACCTTGGAAAACAATGCCCAATAAGGTGAAAGGCAGACCTGTTGGGCAGCCTCTTAGGATCCTCAAAATTCTTCATGGTATCAGAGCCAAAGGGCACAAGAGTTGGCTGATATAGTTTGCAAACAGTTGGCAGATTTTTTGTCTCACCTAGACAGCAGTTAGCATCAGTTTTAGCATCAGACGGCAGCCATATTGGTGGCAAGGTTGTGGGTGGCTGACAACTAATCTCCATGGAAGACTGATTCAGTCATCTCATTCCTCACGGGATTTTCTCAGATTCGTGATGAGTTGGCAGCGGTGGGTGAGATAGTGGATCCATTTGAGTTGGTAAGTACAACCTTAAATAGCTTCTGCAAACCTTGGGAGAGCTTTGTACGAGGCATCATGGCTAGAGCATATGCCCAATTGGGAGAGGCTCTGGGATAACTTTGTACAGGAGGAGCTTAGAGTTGGATCAGAATCTACAAGTCAGTAGCGTGGTGGGGATGATGAGGGTGATCTTGCTCTTTTGGCAAAGGGCAAGAAGAAGACCAAGAAGGGTCCCAAGGGTGGGGCCAAGCAACAACACAGAGGAGGTGAGCAACAGAGGGATATGAGCAAAGTTAAATGCTTTGCTTGTAACAAGATGGGGCACTATGCTGGACAATGTCCCAACAGGAAGAAGAAGAAGCAAGGTGGTACAACAACGGCGATAGAGGAGGATGAGTTTGCCTCTTAGTTTGAGAGGGAGTGTTCCTTGATCGTTTGTTTCTCAACAATTGAGATACCATCCCGCATATGGTACATACATAGTGGAGCATCTAGTCATATGTCAGGTGTCAGAGAGCACTTCAACGATCTCAGAGATCCAGAGATCAAGTTGGAGATAGTGCTTGGAGATAACACCATAGTCAGGGCGGCTGGGCATGGCACAGTTTCCTTTCAGAGGGAGTTGAGGCCACCCTTGGTGTTCAGGGATGTTTTGTATGTTCCTAGGCCGAAGAAGAATCTGATTTCAGTTTCCTCCATTCAGGATAGGGGATTTGAGGTGTCCTTCAGAGGGACAAAGGTCCTCATTCACTCTAAGGGGTCCAGTGTCACTTCTAGAAGAGTGATTGGGATACGTGAGGGGAATCTATACAGATTACTTTTTCAACCATTGCATGCTTTGGCCAGTAGCAACAACAACAGTCGGTTGTGTGAGCTATGGCATCAGAGGCTGGCTCATTTGTATCATGGAGCTCTGAGGTCGTTGAGAGAGATTGTGACAAGCTTGCCATAGTTTGACATTGAGCATAAGGAGGTGTGCAGAGGGTGTACTCTTGGGAAGTACACCAAGACTGTCTTTCCCAACAGTGACAATATATCAGCTGGGGTACTTGATTTGTTACACATTGATGTGTGGGCCCATGTCACGAGTTTCCTTGGGTTGTTGTGAGCACTATGTGACTTTCATTGTTGACCACTTCTTGAAGACTTGGATCTATTTCGTGAAGACCAAGAGTGAGGTCTTCAAGAGGCTCCAAGAGTTTTAGGCTCTTGTGGAGAATCAGACAGGAAGAGAGATCGAGGTCTTGGGTCGGACAATGGAGGTGATTATACCTCCACAGAGTTTGTAGACTTCTGTACCCAACAGAGTATTAGGAGGCAGTTGATCGTTCCTTACAACCCGCAATAGAATGGAGTTGCAGAGAGGAAGAACAAGGCCATTGCTGGTGCAACGAGATTGATGCTGCATGATCAAGCTTGCCATTTTACTTATGGGAAGAGGCTTGTAGTACTTCAGTGTATCTACAGAACAAGAGTCCCCATATAGTTCTAGGGAGGAAGACTCCTGAGGCCTTCACTAGGAGTAGGCCCGATGTTGAGCACCTTCGCATATTTGGGTGTTTGACGTTCTCTCATGTCCCTTCTGAGAAGAGGACAAAGATGGATCCCATTGCAGAAAAGGGGATCCTAGTTGGATATTCAGAGGTCTCTAAGGCCTACTAGTTCTACATTCCAGCACTAAGGAGAGTGGTTGTGAGGAGAGATGTCAGATTCGAGGAGGATAGAGCATTCGAGAGATCTCCTGTGTTGAGAGACAGAGTTGAGGAGGTCCCACAGATACAAAGTGACGCATCGCAGGGGACACAACCTTAGGTGTCGAGTACACTGAGTTCAGGGGTGACTGGTCCACCCAGTACAACTATAGGATTACAGATGCCTTGTATACAGACAGGAGGTGCACGTGCTTCAGGATCTCAGACTACTTTGCAGAGATCTATGGATGAGACTCATGGGCATGAGGAGACTACTCCACCAGAGGTTACTTCAGTGAAGAGGAAACCAAGATTGTTTCAGGAGACCTTGAAGGAAGCCAAGGAGTATGTTGGTGAGCCCCAGAGGTTGATGAGACAGAGCAGAGCGCCAGAAAGGTTTAGTTCCTACTTGGCTATGATGACGAGCATCACAGATTCCAAGACCACTACTTTTGCGCAGGAAATAGACTAGCAGGTCTGGAGAGAGGCCATGCAGGAGGAGTATGACTCCATCGTGCGCAATGATGTGTGGGAGGTGGTGCCTAGGCTTGAAGGGAAGTCAATGGTGACTTCCAGGTGGTTGTACAAGATCAAGTATGCTGCAGATGGCAACATAGAGAAACACAAGGCTCGTTTTGTGGAAAGAGGATTCTCTCAGATTGAGGGAATTGATTATGATGAGACGTTTGCACCAGTTGCGAGATATACTTCCATCCGAAGTATTATGGCCATTGCAGCAGAGATGGTTTGGAAGATCCATCAGATGGATGTGAAGACTGCATTTCTGAATGGCTTCATAGATGAGGTATACATTGAGTAGCCATAGGGGTTCGAAGTGTTGGGGAGAGAGTCCCACGTGTGCCTTTTGAAAAAGGCAGTGTATGGTCTGAAGTAAGGTCCTCGAGCTTGGTATTCGAGGATTGACTCCTACTTGCTTAAGATGGGTTTTGAGAAGAGTGAGGCAGATCCGAACCTCTACTACATCATTCAGGGAGAGGATACACTCATTCTCATACTATATGTTGATGATTTGTTCATCACTGGAGGGGAGCATCTCATAGCTGATTGCAAGTAGGGCCTTGCGTCGGAGTTTGAGATGAAGGACATTGGACTGATGCACTATTTCTTGGGCATGGAGGTTTGGCAGGAGGATGGGCACGTCTTTCTGGGACAGGGGAAGTATGAAACAAATATTCTGAGCAAATTTCAGATGGAGGATTGCAGACCCATGTTGACACCTATGGTCACCAACTGGAAGAAGCTTATTGCTTCTGATTCCGAGTTGGTGGATGCCACGAGATACTGTCAGTTGATTGGTTCCTTGATGTATCTGGTCAACACTAGACCAAATATCTGTTTTGTTGTGAAAACTCTCAATCAGTACATGGTGGAGACCAGGAGTGTTCACTGGATAGGAGCAAAACATGTTTTGAGGTACATTGCAGGATTGGTGGATTATGGATTGGACTATGTCAGAGGTGATGGAGTCAGGTTGATTGGTTACATAGACTTAGACTGGGCAGGATGTGCTCTTGACAGGAAGAGCACTTCAGGGTGTTGTTTCAGGTTGGGATCAACAATTGTTTCTTGGTTCAGTTGAAAACAAAGGTCAATGGCACTAAGTTCTACTGAGGCAGAGTACATGGTAGCTAGTCAGGCCAACTACGAGGCCATTTGGCTTCGCAAGTTGTTGTTTGGCCTATCTGGTCATGAGTTGAGGCCTACAATTATTCATTGCGATAATCAATTGTATCAAATTCTATGGGAATCCAGTGTTTCATGACCGGTCGAAACACATAGAGATAAGATACCACTTCATTCGAGATTGGGTTCAAAGAGGGGCAGTTCAACTTGAGTATATTCCGTCTGATGAGCAAATTGCAGACATTCTCATCAAGTTCTTGCCAAGGGGAAAGCATGTCTATTTCAGGGACAAGCTGGGAGTGGTGAAGAACACTTTCCTCGGTAAGAGGGAGTGTTGAGTTTTGGGTGCCTTGGAAAGTGGTCCCCTTGAGTTATTGAGTGTCTAACCCAAAGGGGGAAATATTTGACCCTCACCACTTTACTTTATGTTATAAAGTCAAAGTGACTTTATTAGCACTTAAGTCACAAAGTGACTTTATTAATATAGAGTGACTTAGGAAACTTAAGTCAAGGTGGAGATTTAATCTCCACCCTTGATCTTGGTTGGCCTAGATCTAATCTTGGCCATTGGTTTCCTAGGTTAGCCTAAGGATGAGGCTAAAGGAGAGGACAGGAGGGAAAAGCACATTCATTGTTCACTTGAGACAGTTGAGTGAAGGCCAAGAGTGAGGAGAAGAGATTTTGGAGAAGGAGGGCTCACTTTGTGAGAAGGGCCACATGAGCAAGAGGTTGGGCGCATCTTGAGAGGAGGACGCACATCCTTGTGAAGGGGAGCACCAAGAGAAGGGGCGCACATGCTCAAGGGATAGGCACATCTAGTGAAGGGGCGCATTCTCCAAGGCTAGCAGGCAAGCAGGAAAGGGGGCACAAATTTCAAGAGGGGCGCAAATCCCAGGGAGGGCACAAATTCCAAGAGGGGCACAAATCCCAAGGAGTCTGTGAAGCTAAGCTTGAGAGGAGCTAGCTTTTGTATCAGGTTCCTTTGTATTATTTCCTTGTTGCTATATTTGCTTGAGATCTCTGTAATAAAATTTCTCTTCTACTGGTTTTCCCCATGGGGGTTTTTCCATGGTCATGTTGACCAAAAATACCTGTGTATAAATTTGTGGTTTGCATATTTCCTTATCAGAATTAAAAGTAGAAAATATCTAGAGGGTGTTTTCCATTTTGAAGTACTTTGAATGTGCTAATCTTGGACAGCAAAACATCCTATTTAAACCCTTCAAACAGCAGCTTCAAAAGAGCAGTGAATCACTTCCTAAAAGACAGATTTAGTGGGCAGCAAGTTCAGATCTGGTGGCTGTCCTAAAACAGCAAGTAAACCGACCTGTTCTTACCTTGGAAAATAGTGCCCAA
This sequence comes from Picea engelmannii, assembly GCA_009831015.1. Classification (NCBI taxonomy): domain Eukaryota; kingdom Viridiplantae; phylum Streptophyta; class Pinopsida; order Pinales; family Pinaceae; genus Picea; species Picea engelmannii. Next base: position 308,819 of record ML778193.1, on the reverse strand, counting down.
TAAGGTCAAAGACAGACCTGTTGGGAAGCCTCTTAGGATCCTCAAAATTCTTCAATGGGATGCTGCTCAAAAGAATAAAAGAGTAAATAGCTGAGTAAATACAGACACCCAACATAAAGCATGAAGCATCATTCACAATCAGAATCACTTGTGTAAAAATTTTGGAAGTTCAGATTCATCTGAACATAGTCATCATGTGTATCTGCCATTTGAAACACGACAACAAATTATAGAT
>ML778193.1:264201-296133 GCA_009831015.1 Picea engelmannii | reverse complement strand
GGTGAGATTTTTGTATGGAGACATCTCTGGTTTTGGTGATAGTACTTCTATTGAAGGGCCATCTGAAAAAGAAGCAGCAGCTGTTACTGCACTTTGTGCATTTTTGCATGTTTCTATCACAATGTTACCCCTTGAGAATGTTATGACTGGACTTGCATATACAACTGAACTTGTCCCTACTCTTTGGCACTACATGAAACGGTGTCACTTGAGCCAAAGGTGGCCATCTATGGAGGCTTTGGCAGCATTTTTCCCAGGAGATGCTCCTGGTTGGTTGTTGCCTCTTTCTGTTTTCTGCCCATTGTACAGGTGAGATATATTTAGAGAAATGGCTTTCAATTTAAATGAGTATTTTTGTAACTGAAGCTTATATATAAACACAAGTGCAAAAGTTATATGCTCGTATTACAAAAAAAATAGGCTATGGTCAGTTTTTTCTTTTAGATGAAACTCAATGGAGTTTATTTTATCATCTAATCATGATACATTGGTTCTTTATCAGGCACATGTTGATGATTATTGATAATGAGGAGTTCTATGAGCAACAGAAGCCTCTTTCATTGCAAGATGTCAAGGCTTTAGTTATCATTTTAAAAGAGGTATTGGTTTCTCTAGCCATCAAAGTGTTGAGTTTAGAGAGATTTGTTAAAGTGTTATTAATTCTAATTTTCCTCTATCAATGCTATCATTTAGGAGCATTAAGGGTGTGTTTATTGTCAATGGGATTGGACAGTTACACTGTAGTTAAGGAGTCTTTTTCCATCCTTATGATGCAGTGTTTTGTTGGCTTGGGAAATTGTTGCTATAGTGCATTGCATCTGTCCATGGGAAATAAATTTTGGAAACTTCACAGCTATGTTATATGATGACTAATATAGAATTCTAAAAATCTTGGCACCATGAAATGCTACAATATGCATTCTTTTTTACATACAAGTGAAAGCTGTTATAGCAGTGGTGAGAGTCTTTCACATTCTAGATTAAATTGCATCTATCGGTAGATTAACAATTTGACTTTCTGCTTCTACAGGCATTGTGGCAGCTGCTATGGGTGATCCCCTCTAAGACTTCTACACCTCAGAAGCCTGTTCATTCTGGATCAAATCAAAAAAGATTTCCATTACAATCTATCCGAGAGAGAGTCAGCACGTTAGCAGCTGAACTCTTAGCGCAGGTTTTCAAACTCTTCAGAAGCCTTGATATTGGATGTGCCCTGTGCTGTTTTTGCATTAAATTTCCTGTCTATTTTTGTGTCAGGAGGTTCATTCTACAACCCAGAATGGGGGAGATGTGTCAGGAGTGAGTGAGTGTGTGTAACACTGATGTTACACTGCCTTTAACTTTCAAAAATGAATAATATACTTTAATAGAGGCTCATTCTACATCCCAGTATGGGGGAGATATGTCATGAGTAACTGAGTGAGTGTTAACATTAAAGCCACATCGGTTTTTCACATTAAAAGAAAATAATGTACTTTAATAATAGACAGCTTAGAGTCTTAGACCCATCTTAGCACTGGATCTATCAAGTCTCAAGAGGGATGAAATCCCTCAAGGTGCAAACCTTACCAAAATCTCTTGATGCTTGCTAGATCGAGGGTTATATGGATCTAGGCTGGTATGCAATACAATTGTGAATACCCTTTTGCCTCTACCATTTCTTCTAGAGCATTACTGTTTTTGGGCATGTTAGCTTGCCTTCCTAAATAAGTGATGGTACAGATTCATTGATCAGCGTCCAATTCATTATCATTTAGAACGTTGGTACAGAGACTTGTTATCTGTAATGGTTTCCTCTAGATACTTGGGGATGCTTTGCTTGTGGTCTAGGATGGTGTCCCCTGCATTACCTATGTCCTTGGGGATGTCAAGAAACTGAAATGAAATTATATTAATGTCAACCAATGAGAAAAAAAGGTCACTGATCTTGAAAGTATAATAAGTAATGAAATCAAAAGAAAGAGTACCCAGGGATCTCCTCCCGAAAATAAGAAAAGAGCATATGGCCATAGTAACAAATAAAAGGCCAAAGCAGAGTTAAATTTAGAATGGGGAAACCCTCAATAATAAAGTATAGTCTTGGAGAGAAAGACAAAACGAGCAATTAATGCTAAAATAGATAGAGCAAGTCAATCAAACCATAATTAGAACATTGAAGACAAAGTGTATTATGACCCTAATGGGGGTATACATGGTGTTAAATGCATATGTAATAGTGGTTTGTCTAATAGGGGCCCCACATGTGCAATGAGTAAGAATAGGTATATATCTATGTTGTACGGGGACCCGTCCCCACAAAAAAATTCTTTGTACTCACCGTTCCCGTGTTTCGGGGACTCATGGACTTGCTGGCCATCCCCAAGACATTCCAGGCATATTTCAGGGATGTTCTGGACAGATTTTGGGGATGTTTTGGGTAGATTTCAGGGATTTTCTAGGCAGATTTCAAGGATATTCTGGGCATATATTTTCAGTTTTGACAATCATGGAAATTGATGATTGGACAATATGATCATTTTCCCCATCCATTATTTTTGTATTACGGTGAATCTAAATTTGTTGTACAAGTTGCAGCTTAAAACATGGGTTTTGTATAATGGGTTTTTAGTGATTTAAATATCAAATATTGCATTTTCAACAACAACATTACATCAAGCAAAGCTTACACGTCAAAAAAACAGGAAATAAAACATTTCAAAGAGCTGATCCTTGTGGTTGTGTCTCTTGTTCTTCTCATTTTTCTGGTCATCTTAGCTTTTACATATTTTACATGGGTTTCCAGGAGTCATTCATGTCTAGTGCTTTCACCATCCCAACCTCGAGCATTTTGAAAACAATCAGATAGTAGTGACTTGGATTGGGTACCGAATGTTTGAATAAATTCCTATTCAATCTGTGAAATTTCTAAAAACCCAGTACACTTTAAACCAATTAATTTACTTTTAACTGATTATTCAGGCTTTTCTTCACAATAAAATACACTGCAGAAAATAAATGTCCAAGAACTGAAAGTAAAGTAGACAACAATCACATCACAATTACACAATTGTTTTTGGACAAATGTCCCCGGAAAAACCCAAGATGGGAAAACTGGTGCAGCAGATCTGATATTTTATTATTATTCAGCAAGGAAATATAGAGTTCTCTTACAATACAGATCGGCCCAACCAAATACCAAGCAGAACACTTAGAAAAACTCTTCCCCAACAATTGTACGACCCCTCTCTGCAAATCCCTGAACCAAAACGTGCCTGATGAGACCCCTGCGTAAGCCTTTGTGCAAGATCGTACGACTGTTTGCGTGGGTGCTGTGTCACCTGGTACGACGACCCTCAGATATGAGATGATGTCCTCTGCAAATGATGAAGATGTGTGTGCCAATCTCCTTGATGTGTCTTCCTCTGTCTCCTTGCAAACCTTCACACTCAAATCTGCAATCAATCTCTCTGCAGATCTACTTCTTCTTCTCCTTATGCGCTCTCTTAGCCAAGTTGTTCTCTTATTCTTCATTAAACAAGTGAAACCCTAATCTCCAAAAGGATTGAGGGCTGAAATCAACCCTCATCCTCATGATGAAATCAATGGTCAAGATTAAAAGACCACAACTTAAATTATTTTTCACTTTAACTTTAGAAAAAGTACTCAATAAATTCAATTGAAGATTATAACACATCAACAATTCTTTTCCTAAGTCAGACTCAGGAAATCATTTAATTAATCAACTTATCCTAAGTTTCATTGTCCTCCATCATCCTAGGACACTGTAATGATGATGGAAGACCTTCCTTGCTACATTCTCAACACTCCCTCTTAGCGAGGAAGGGATTCTTTCTCAACCCCATCTGATCTTTGAACTTTTCGAACTTCTGTTTGCTCAGTGCCTTGGTAAAGATGTCTGCCATCTGCTCACCAATCTGTATGTAATCAAGCATTACGGCTCCTCTTTGTACACAATCCCGGATGAAGTGATACCTGATATTGATGTGCTTGCTACGATCATGAAACACCGGATTCTCAGAGAGCTTGATGCAATTCTCATTGTCACAGTGAATCACAGTAGCTTCTAACTCTTGCCTGAACAATCCCAAAAGTAACTTCCTTAACCACAGTGCCTCACAAGCTGCCAAACTGGCTGCCATGTACTCTGCCTAAATAGAGCTCAATGCCATTGATCTTTGCTTCTTGCTAAACCAGGAAATGAAGCCCGATCCAATGCTGAAGCAACAACTTGAAGTACTCTTCTTGTCCTCTGCACATCCTGCCCAATCAACATTTGTAAAACTTGCTAATGTCACTCCACTGCGCTCATACAATATCCCGTACTCCACTGTCCCTCTCAGATAACGAAGCACATGCTTCACAACAATCCAATGTACTCTTCGAGGGTCCACCATGAACTGTCTGAAAGGGTTTTTTGCAAAGCTGATATTTGGTCGAGTATTGGCCAAATACATGAGCGATCCAATCAACTGACGATAGATAGTGGGGTCTACTGTCTTCGAATCTGATGCATTAATCTTCCTCCAGTTTGTAACCAGAGGTGTGGACATGGGCCTACAGTCCATCATCCTGAACTTGTGCAAAATCTCTACTGCATACTGCCCTTGTCCTAGGAAGAAGCGCCCATCCATCTGCCAAACCTGCAACCCTAGAACATAATGCATCAACTCAAGGTATTTCATTTCAAATTCTGTTGCAAGGTTGACCGTTGACCTTGCAATCTGCTATCAACTGCTCATCTCCAGTGAGAAATAGGTCATCTACATAAAGTACCAGTATAAGAGGCTTCTCCCCTGCAAGAAAGTACAAGTTTGGATCTGCGTCACTCCACTGGAAGCCCATCTCTCTCAAGTAGTTGTCAATCCTCGAGTACCATGCCCGAGGTGCTTGCTTGAGCCCATACAAGGCTCTCCTCAGTCTGCACACATGCATCTCTCTGCTGCCAACCTCAAATCCCTCAGGTTGCTCAACATATACCTCCTCCTCAACAACTCCATTGAGGGAGGCGATCTTCTCGTCCATCTGATGAATGCGCTAGCCCTTCTCTGTTTCCATTGAAATGATTGTTCGGATTGAAGAATACTTGGCCACAAGAGCGAAAGTCTCCTCGTAATCAACTCCCTCTCGCTGTGAAAAACCCTTTGTTAGATTTAGAATTGCTGTTAGGTTCTTTTCAATTTACTAGACAATAATAGCATAAGTAGAATCACTGAAAGAAACACAATCACAAGGTACACAACATTTTATCCGGGGAAACCCTCACGGGGGAGAAAACCCAACAAAAACTTCCTTAATATAGATTGCCAATACAATGCCAAGATAAAAGACCAAACACTAGAGAATATCCATGATTGAGCAATGCGCCTCTCTCTTCTCCTTCTTCTAATTGCAACTTTCTTCAAACTTGCACACTAGATGAGTGACTTGAGTGAGTGAGTGAATGAGGTGCTAGCCTCTCTTATTTATACTAGCTGAGGAGCACTAGGGTTGTGACTTTTCATCAAGCAAGGCCGACTTCTTCAACTAGTGGCTAAAACCACTTTCATTAGCCCTAGGGGCCGACTTCTCAATTAGCATCATTTGATTAGGGTTTGACCAATCCACAAAAGGGGATTTGGTCATACATAAGTCCAGACATGATCAAACCACTAAAGGGGATTGATCTACATGATAATAAGTCAATTATAATTAGAATATTCTTCGAAGTTACAATATTTCAATACTCCCCCTTAACAAGAAGGGTATTCTACAATACAACATCATCAGGAGAGAGAGAGAGGGCAACAACATCATCAACATCTGGAACATTGACTGGTATATCTATAAATCATCGGAAGCTTTTCTCATCATCAATAACATCATCTTTCACAGCATGGCGCTGGAGTAGCATCATCATCATCTGCATCAACATCGATTAGCATAATGCTAAGGCAACAACATCAACACCATCATTAATAGCATGAGGTTTGCATAACATCAACAACAACACAAGGTTGATACATCATCATTAACAACAACACGAGGCTGGAACAACAACATCATCATCACTAGGCTGAGATAACATCATTATCATCATATAGAAATGGAATGAGGCAGGTGCAACAACAACATTTTGTGGTACTTTGACAGATCCTACGGATCTGCCCAAGAATCATAAGATTCCTTAGGATTATAAAATTCCTAACGAAGCTACCACTACTGACCATAGTTGGCATATACATGCACAGGTACTGTGACAGACTGTCCTTACCGGACCTTCGAGATCTTTCCAGGGATGATCAGTCCCCTAGGATATAAAATCCTAATTGAGCTACCTGCTGTTGGTTAGGATACCATAGTATCATCAACATCACTCCCCCTTTCGAGGGAGGTCCTTTCAGACTATACCAAGCTTGTCTCGAAAGTATTCAAACTTTACACGAGACAGAGGCTTGGTCAACACATCTGCAACCAAATCATATGTGCCAACATATTGGAGCTTTACAACTCCCCTTTGCACCATATCACGAATGTAGTGATACCAGATTTCTATGTGCTTCGACTTATCATGGAACACAGGGTTTTTTGTCATCTTTATGCAACTCTGGTTATCACATAGAATCACATGACTTGCATCTCCAGATCGAATAGACCTGTCAACAACTTCCGAAGACATATGGCTTCACAGCTGGCGGAACATGCATCAATGTATTTTGCTTCTGTCGTGCTGAGAGCAATACTGGATTGCTTCTTACTTTGCCATGAAGTCATGGTTGACCCTAGACTGAAACAACATCTTGAAGTGCTCTTTTTGTCAGAAACACTTCCAGCCCAATCTGAATCAGTATAACCAACTAGTCTGAAGTCATGATCTCCATTATAACAGAGACCAAAATCTAACATACCCTTAAGGTATCTCATCACGTGTTTTGCAACAACAAGGTGAACACGTCCGGGCTCTACCAGATACCGACTCAAGGTGTTCACATCAAAACATATATTTGGCCTTTAATTCGTGAGATACATCAACGATCCAATGATCTGTCTGTACAACATAGCATCAACCAATTCTGACGAAGTATCAACCAAGAGCTTCAACTTTGTTTCCATGGGTGTGTTCATGGCTTTATATTCCAACATATCAAATCTCTTCAATATTTCAACTGCATACTTCCCTTGGTTAAGGAAGATCTTCTCTGAGCTCTGCCACACTTAGAGACCTAAGAAATAGTGCATCAGGCCTAGGTCTTTTATCTCAAACTCTGCAACAAGCTTCTTCTTACAATCAATGATGAATTTTTCTTCTCCAGTTAAGAATAAGTCATCCACATACAACATCAATATAACTGGCTCATCATTCATAACCTTGAAGTAAAGGTTAGAATCGACTTTACTTTTGGTAAAGCCGAAGCTCGTCAGGAAACTATCAATTCTGCCATAGCAAGCTCTAGGAGCTTGGTTCAACCCGTATAGATCCTTCGTTAATCTCCAGACACGAGTCTTTTTGTCTTCAACTTCAAACCCTTGAGGTTGTTCTATATACACTTCTTCTTCAATAACACCATTTAAAAAGGTTGTTTTCACATCCATCTGGTGTAACTTCCACTTCATCTTGGTTGCAAGAGCTATGATTGTTATGATAGAAGTGTATCTGGCTACATGAGCAAACGTCTCTTCATAATCAATGCCTTCCTTTTGAGAAAAGCCACGAGCTACAAACCTTGCTTTATGTTTTTCAATACTTCCATCTACAACATGTTTTATCTTGTATAACCATTTGAAAGATACCACATCTTTGTTCTTCAGTCTGGGAACTATTTCCCATACATCATTCTTTATAATGGATTGGTATTCTTTTTTCATGGTATCTGCCCATTCTTTCTTCTGAATGGCTTTTTCAAAGCAAGTAGGCTCATTTTATATGAGATCACACATCAAAGAAATATAACTGGAGAATGGCTTAGGTTTCTTGATTTGTCTCATGGTTCTTTCTGGGGCACCATACTTCTCTCCATCTTGAATAAGTTCCCTTGCCCAAGTTGGCTTTCTCTTGTGAGAGATCGTCATTTGGGGATGTTCTTGAGATTCTATCATAATGATCTTCTGGAATCTTATCATTAGGGGTATTTGTAACTTCCCTCATTGGTTCTGCAACTCTGGGAGCTACAAGCTCTTCTTCATATACTTTTTCAAGCTGGCATCTCCTTGATTTCTTGAGTGTTGCATCTTCATCAAAAGTTACATCTCTGCTGATCTCAATATGATGGTAACCTGGTATGTAAATTCCGAAGGCCTTAAAGACCTCACAATATCCAACAAATATTCCCTTATTTCTTGAAGGGTCTAGCTTAGTTCTCCTTTCTTTTGGAATGTGTACAAACACTGGACAACCAAATATCTTGAGATGGCTTACTTCTGGCTTCTTTTCGGAGAACATTTCTTCAAGGGTTTTGAGTCCAAGTGCACTATGGGATAATCTGTTATGGATATAGACTGATGTTCTTGCTGTTTCAGCCCATAAGTGCATTGGAAGATCTTGATCATGGATCATAGTCTTCATTGCTTCCATTATAGTTCTATTCTTTCTTTCTGCTACGCCATTTTGCTGAGGATTATAGGGAGTGGTGAACTTCCTCTTAATCCCGACATCTCTACAAAAGCTTACAAATTCTTTTGAGGTGTATTCTCCTCCATTATCTGACCTGGGTATCTTGATTTTTGTTTCAGAGAGATTCTCTATCAAGGCTTTGAATTCCTTGAATTTTCCAAACACTTCATCTTTTGATTTCAACAAATAAACCAAAGTCTTGCGAGAATAATCATCAATAAATGACAGATAGTATACATACCCACTAAGAGAGGTTGATGGCATTGGACCACATACGTCTGAGTGGATGAGCTCCAAGATTCCTTCAGCTTTACCGTCGCTCTACGAGAAAGGATTCTTTATGTTCTTTCCTTGTGCACATCCCTTGCACACACCTTCATGATCAACCTTGAATTCTGGTAGACCTCTCACTACCTTGCTTACATATGGTAAGGCTTTGTACTTGATGTGAGCTAGTCTTTTGGTTCATATAGTACATCCTTCATCTTCATTGGGGTCCCTGAATCAAGTTTGTAAGTGGATTCTCCCACTCCTTTGATAGGGTACTGGTAATCATCTCCAAGTGTAACTTTCTGGGGAAAGTTCTTTTCTGTAAGGCTAGAAAGAATGTCTCTCTGACCTGTCATGTGCTTAGAAGCACCACTATCTATGAGTCAAGTATCCTCTCCAGGTGACATAGATCGTAAGAGGGATGAAAATAAGACATAGTCTTCAATCTCTTCTTTAGTCAACTTCGTGGGTGGCTCATCATCTTCATCTTCATGGGCATGATGTCTTTTGTTATTTCTCTTGTTGTATTCTTCTCTTCTAGCTGTACAATTCTTAGCAATATGTCCCATCTTGTCACAATGGTAACATTGATAAAAGGAGAAATCCTTTTCTCTTCTTTGGCCTTTCTGAAATTTCTGGAATCTCCTTGGAGGGTGAGATTCTTTATGGAAGTGGGTGAATCTCCTTGGGGAGTGAGATTCCTTATGTAGGTGGGTCTCTTTCTGGAAGTGAAACCTTTTCTTTCCTCCTTTAGCATGAACAACTAGGGCYTGATCTTCATCCCTTAATAGTAGGGCCTTTAACTGGCACGTGTGGGAGTGTCCTTTCATTGGCAGGGCCGACTTCTTCTCCTGGGTGGTTATAACCACCTTTATTATATTTCGGGGCCTCTTTGATATATTCTGGGGCCGACTTCTCTTTCTGCCTATTACAATTACATTATGACCAATCCACAAAAGGGGATTTGGTCCTTTTACAATAGCCGACATGATCAATCCACATTGGGGATTGATCCAATAAATAATATATCAAATAATAATAAGAATACATTTTGCAGTTACATTATTTCAACACATACATGATAGAATCCAGTGGAAACATTGCAATCTTGGCAATCTTGAAATCCTGAAAATTGTTAAGTCTGTTGAATTTTGAATGGGACCTAAAATTCTACTTTCTCCATATGAAGTCCAATGAGGTTGGAACCACTATAAACATCTTGAAACAATTAATGGTAATGTTAAAAATTTAAGTAAAAGGATGAAAATGAAAGATAAAGGAAATTGTCACTTTTACTTTAAGAATTTAACATTACCATTAATTACTAGGGTGGGTGAAATGGAGGGGGTGGGGACCTCTTTAAATAGCATTAGTAAGGCAAAATAACCCTTCGCTGTACACCAAAACACCTTACAACTCCAACTTGCATGAGAAAACATGAGCCAAGTACTTTTCTGTTACTTAGGTTTTAGGTTTTAGGGGGTTTTAGGTTTTAGGGACAAACCGACCGATTATGACCAAACCGGTTGGTTTGGTCATAAGCCGGCCGGTTGGTCATAAACCGGTTGACCGGTTCGGTTTATTGGCCGGTTTGAACCGGTCGACCATCAAACTGGTCAAACCGGCCGTTCCGGTTCACCGGTTTTTAAAACACTGGCGAATACCCCAACCATGGATTCAAAGGAAAATAGGATGTTGAGATGCTACACATCCTCCTTGTTACCTCTTCAATTTGCATCTAAGTCGATGCAACCTTGAGGTACACCTAGGATAAGTGCCAAGTTGGAGAGGATCCAGATCCTACTTTTTAGGCGTATCATCCGCTGTAAGCGAACGGTTCCACAACCCATTATTCAGGCAGAGTTCAGTGTTCACCCTTTCCATCTCGAGGTCATATTCTGCTTGGTCCCTTTCCTTCATAGAGTAAGATCTTTCAGGAACTCTGCCATTGAAAGAAAGCGGTACCCCTACCTCGCTCGTTGCTCCTCAGAGGTGCTTGCTATGGATCCCTCCTTAGGTCGTACACGTGGTTGGTTCTCAGAGGCATCTCGACTTCTCCAGTCGATGACTATCTCCCTAGAGTGCCTTCCCCGTTCTGTTACTCCCTTGATGGATTGTGCCATCTCTTATCGACTAGACAGGTACTGAATCAGGCTATGGGAGGACATTTACAGGCTGTACATTTAGGTCACTTGGACTTCACCTTCGACGAGTTTGGGCCCGAAGATGTTCTTCTATCTAGAGCATTTTTTGGAGCCGCAAGATGGTATTGTCATCTGCCCCCCTTATACACGTAGGCATTGGATGCATTCACTCAGGATCCCTCTGGGACAGCTTCGGGTTGGATCTCATCAACTCCGGATTGAGACGGATCACCATATAGCAAGGTCAGATAGGATCTGCTAGATGTGTAGGTCTACAGGAGCCAGAGACAGAGATACACCTCATCTTTAGGTGCCCCATATATTTTGAGATCAGAGGACGCTACCATTGCCTTTATAGGGACTCGGGGGGATCACTCTCTATTTTCTTTTGGTACTGGGACCAAAGATGCCTAGCCCTCTTCATCAGGGAGATTTATGTCAAAATGAGAGCCTTAGACTTGGAAGTAAATCTGTTATATAATTATAAACGAGATGTGATATTCAGATTTACACTTAGAAATATGAACACCTGAACTAAATTGAAGTAAATATAAGACTTGTGAAGTAAAAGAATTTACCATGTAAATTGTTATGTTAATGTGATGCTCCATACATGTAAATTCCAGCAATAAATGAATAGAAGCATAAACCAATTAGATCCAATGAAAGATAGACATTGACATGCAAGTTGAATCTATAAATCGAATCTGGTTTTTATGGTGTAGTTAAGGTAATTTTCAGATTTGATCAAGTGGTCAAAACCTCTTGTTAAACCTATTAAAATATACAAAATTAATAGCAAACCTGCAAATCTGATTCATTATGCAGAAACGCAATTTCCAGATTTGCATAACATGACAAATAACCCAAGTAAATGATAATTAAGATGAAGAACAACTTATGTTAATAACAAATCTGATTTAGGAATTATCTCAAAAACAATTTAAGACACGTGACCAAATAACTTAAGTCTAATATGAAAGTTTTAAATCTATGCAACCTAGTTAGACTTAAATGAAATCTGATTTATGATATTCAGAAATAAATTCCCAAATTTCATATAACAAATAAAAATAGATACTTTTTTAGTTTTAAGTAGTGCTTGAAGGGAGAGATTAGTTCCAAATAAAACCTAGGGTTAATGGAGTCATGAAAACAATGTAAGAGGGCTATTTTCTTATGTTATTAGGGCTGTAAAAGCTGCATAAAGCATGCTATAAGCCCCCTAATAATGCTGGAAATAAATGCAGAAACACAAGGGCTCTCAAAGAGATGCACCTTCAACTAGTTAAATGGGTGTACTTTAGAATTTGAAATAAAAATATGCAACCATTCCTAAGCTATAAGATGCAAATAATCATACCGGTGCCAAAATAAACAAGGAAAGAAAAGGATAAGACAAGACCAATTGCCTCTACTGTAGTAGATGTACTAATCCATGGACCAAGTAACTAGTTCTTGCATGGAAATAGATTAACACCATGTCCAAGCTTGAAGTTCCAAAATCTTTGCCACACACACAAGAAAGTCTCCAAGAATTCTCCAAAGCCTTTATGCTTAATCTTCAACAATAACTCTCTCAAAAGTATATAATCAACAACAACAAATAACCAAGGGAGGAGCCTCTTATATAGAGTTCTAGGCTCAAGAACTCCCTCAATAATATAATAATATCCTTGGCGAAAGCCCTAGATCTAACCTAGGAAAGCATAAACAACCAATATCCACTAACTAACTAAGGTGGATAAGGTCAACAATACATAAAATAGAGAGTGGTTATGCCATATATTCAAATATTCATCAATGAGACGAGTCTCCAAGGTGGACATCCTTCTCAAAAGGTGCATAGAACCACTCAAACCTTAACGTGTCTCATAGAAAAGGGATCCTACTGCTCATAATTGAGAGCTTTTTCATTCTAAATTACCAGTCACCCTTCACCCTTCTGACCAGTCAATGAGCATTTATACTGTCATGAGTGCCCTTGTAAATCGTCACTTGTATATTTTTTAAAATAGAAAATATATTATATTTATCATTTACGGATTTCCTTAACCTCTCCTATTTGGATTTGATGTTTTATCGTCAACAAGTAAACTGTTTGTAGCATTCCTCCTTAGCATTTTTCCTCAAAGAATCAAGAAAAATAAACAGTGGAATGCTGCACAAAATTGCCCCAAATTTGTGCTTTTGCTACTCAATTCCCACCAGTATTTTGGATGCAGAGATGCTCCCATAAGAAGCATTGTGGAAAATCCTGGTGAGATGAGGTATGGAACTGTTTGCATTCTTAATTTTTGTAAACCATGTATATTGAGGAGGGCATAAACAGACTTCCTGAAAAAACTGTTATATTATTCCCAAGCTTTCTGCCTTGGATGTCTGTGACTAAACAGCATTGCCTTTTCACATTGTTTCAACGGAATCATTGATAATAATTTACTGTTCGGGGACAAGTACATTCTAGTGTATAAAACTTGAACGGAACTTGAATTTCTTTGATTTTGATGACAAGGATTTTTTGAATGCATCATTTTGATAAAACACGACTGCCCATGAAATGATTTTAGAGAACAATTTGATTTTGATGACAAACAATGATGAATTGATGGTTCAAATGTGAACCAGTATGTTTTAACAGATGGATAAATAGGAATTCTCATGTCTGAGTTATCATATATGATTGACAGTTTGCAGGGTTGTTGAACAGGTTTAACTTTTATTCATTTCTTTATTTTAGTATCTAAATTTATTCTCTTCTATGTTTCTGGTATTTTTACATTGTGCATAATAGTGTATTTTGGGTATGTACAGTTGCAGGATTGGAATTGTAGGCGAGAATTTACATCACCAAATGATTTTCATGCTCGTGATGCAGTTGATGGAATGTTCTATGCTCAGGTTAATTAATGTTTTTATATGTGATATTGCATTTCGTGTGAGTTGATTACTTTTTATTTAGTTTTCTTATTGCTTATCATGCAAGAAGAACATAATAACTTATTTATGTCCTTTACAGGCTGGAAGTGAAAATTCAAGAGCCCATGAGCTACTGAAACGGGCACCATTCTTAGTGCCATTTACAAACAGGGTTCAAATTTATACTGTGAGTTCAAAGAATTTAGTGATTTGAAGATACAGAGAAACCTCTGGCTTTATTAGCTGTCTATTCTTTATGCCACATGTCATTTGAATAGGCTTTTTTAGCCATCTCGTTTCTCTTTTTTGGTTTCCTGTGGGAGAAGGTCTATGGAATTTAATTTAATGCAAGAAGCATGCAATCAATATTGATTCACAAGGAATTGTTTTTAGGCTTCTTTCTAGATTTCTTTTGGTTAAGTCTTTCTTGGTTGAATGATACAGGCATACCGGTATATAGGTCTTTCTTTTGTTGTTTTGGTTCTTGGTTGTGCATAACAGTATGTTCGAGAAATAATAATAAACTTATCTGTGCCAGTCTCAGTTAGCTGCAGCCAGACAACAAAACAGTTTTCATACACCCTTTGTACGACACCGAATCAGGATAAGGAGGAACCGGGCTGTTGAGGATGCCTTCAGTGAACTAAATGGATTGACAGGAGAAGAACTTAGGGGAATGGTATATTGCTAATATACTGTTGTAACACTACATTGATAATACTTTTGAAGAACTTATTTTAATGAAGAGTCTGTTATATGAGACATTGCAATGGAGTTTTAAATAAAATATTTTATATTTCAGATTCGTGTAATATTTGTGAATGAATTTGGAGTTGAAGAGCCTGGTGTTGACGGGGGTGGTATTTTCAAAGATTTTATGGAGAACATAACAAAAACAGCCTTTGATATACAGTATGGACTTTTCAAGGTAATGTATTGGTGCTTGCTCCTATCTTTACTGTCTTTCATCTAGACAAAGTATTGTTTGGAGTGAATTCCTTATGATCTGGATACTGAAAGGATTTGCTTCTTCTGGTTTTGGAATAATGACATGCTCGGTTTTTGTATTCAGTATGTTGATGTGTATGGTCTGACATCCTTGAATGACTTTGTGAGGTGTTTTTAGCTTTGTATGTCTGGTTATGTTAGGTTTTCTATGAGTTACTTTAGTCTTAAGGCCCCATCCTCTTTTCTTTGTCAATAGATAATGGGCTCTTTCCCCATGAATATCATTTCCACTTCTTTCCTTGATAGTACGAATATCTATATGTTATAAAGTGTTGGGTGGATCCAATGTTAGGGTGAAAAAATTCCAAAATCTTCGGCATGGATCATTTATGCAAAGAAGGAAGATAAATATTGATACCGCTACAACGCTCTGAAAGTGGCTGGAGACCAAAATTGATCAAAATTAGTATTTTGAAATAACAACTAATATCTGGATGATAAAGTATTGGATGTCTTGAACTGTAGGTTTTCATACAAATGATAAAAAGATGAATAAAACTGTTAAAAATAATGCTTGTGTTGGGGTGGTTATACTATATAGTAATCAGGTGACTTAAGTCAACAACGAACAACAAGAAGAGGGATGAATGATGAAGTAAATTTTGAAGAAACTTGGAGAATTGATTGGCAAAATCTACGTGATTTGAGAGAACTGTTTCGTTCCCTTTATTTTTTTAGGAAGTACGTTAAGATATGGTTGATAAGATAAGATAATATATTTTTATTATTGTGCAACGAATGACCACATAGTTGGTCAATGGGACTCAAAAATACCCATCATAGATAGGTAGTGGTGGCATAACTGATTCTTAGGTTTGTTAAGAGCCTTTGATAGCAGTAAATTGGAATGGTAAATGCATTAGTTAGTATTATCTAAATGCATGTTAATAACAATAGAATTTATTCAAACAGAAGTTTACTTCAACACAAAAAATTAGACCACAGATAACTGTAAATACAGACTGAAGCCAGCCATGTTTCTTGTACATGGGAGATATACTGTAGCAACACATGTGAACCTCTGTTGCAGGAAACACATAGGGAAGGGCTGTACCCCATATGTTCCTGTACAGAAATTGCCTGTGTTACGGCTCAGAAGCTTGTTTCAGGCCGTACACACGTCCTACGTGTGGGAAACATATTTTGTATGGCCTGAAACATGTTTTTTGGCTCTAGCAGTGTCCGTGCAGCACATTTGGGTGATTATTTTACTAGGTTTGACCAGAAAGACTGGCAATTAATGGTAATGTTAAATTCTTAAAGTAAAAGTTGAGATTTCCTTTATCTTTCCTTTTCTATCCTTCTACTTAAATTAAGGATAGAAAAGGAAAGATAAAGGAAATGTCAACTTATACTTAAATTTTTAACATTACCATTAGTTGGTTCAGGATGTTTGAGAGTGGTTCCAACCTCATTAGACTTCTTATGGAGAAAGTATAATTTCTTATCCCATTCAAAATTTAACAGACCTCAAAGTTTTCAAGATTGGCAGGATTGTAGCATTTTCACTTGATTCTAGCATGTATGAGTGTATGGGATTGGCATTTAATCAAGAACAACGGTCCTTTATGTACCTCGATGTTGGTGGCACTGATTGTTGAACTCCTTTAGCAAAAATGTATCCTTCACTCAAAGCCAAAATCATTGATTTGGCATGTTAAGCTTTTTCTAACATAGTTTAAGGATTGGATTAGTCACTTTCATCAAAATTGGACGGTGTTGACTGATGTCCCTGGAGGATCGAGGTAGAGGCAAAGGCTAAATGAGGAGGCAGAGGGTGATACTAATGGTGATGATCCCAATATAAGTGAGATTATGGAACATTGTTTGTCATTTAAATGTTCTTGCTCATTTATTCATAACGCTTTCTTTCAAAGTTTCAATATAATGTGCTATTTATAAAATAACACATGGTTATTTATCTATGTTGCACTACCTTTGGGTATGGGGGGACGAGTTTCCGGGACGGCTAGAGCACCCCCAATTTTTTCAGAGGACGGCAGGTTGGGGACAACAATGATATATATATATATATATATATATATATATATATATGTTGATATTTGGGTACCTTGGTGTTGAAATATTATAGCTGTGAAGTATATTCTAATTATAATTGAGTTATTATCTTATAGATCAATCCCCTTTTGTGGATTGATCATGTCAAGACTTATGTATGACCAAATCCCCTATTGTGGATTGGTCAAACCATGTTTATATGATGCTAATTGAGAAGTCACCCCTTAGGGCTAATTAAAGTGGTTTTAACCACTAGTTGAAGAAGTCGGCCCTGCCTAATGAAGAGACTCAACTCTAGCGCTTCTCAACTAGTATAAATAAGAGAGGATAGCGCCTCATTCACAAACTCACTCAAGTCACTCATCTAGTGCGCAAGTTTGGAGGTATGCAGTTGTAAGAAGAAGGAGAGAAAGGCGCATTGCTCAGTCTTGGATATTCTCTAGTGTTTGGTCTTTTATCTTGGCATTGTATTGGCAATCCATATTAAGGAAGTTTTTGCTGGGTTTTCTCCCCCATGAGGGTTTCCTAGGATAAAATGCTATGTACCTTGTGATTGTGTTTCTCTTAGTGATCTTGCTTATGCTATTATTGTCTAGTAAATTGAAAATAACTTAATAGTAGCTCTAAATTTAACATGGTATCAGAGCTTGAATGAACAGAGCACCTTTCACTAGGTAACCAAAAACGTCACTGTTGTCGTACAAGAAAATTAGGGCTTTTTGTTGGAAAGGAATTTCGGCCTAAAAACCATCTAGGGAAGTGCGCCCTAGTGTAGAGAACTCATTAGCAGCTTGAGCACACCTTTTTAGTGGCCAAAACCTCCGGAAAGTGAAACCCTAGTTTTCACTGGTACCAGAAAACTAGAAAACCAGGAAACCGGAACCAGTACTAGAAGTACCAGTCCAGATTTGGGCAGACTCAGTTTCAAGGGATAAAATTTGGATTTTTTGAAAACAGATGGCACCGACCAACTCGCCTCAGCCCAACGCACCTCTTGCTAAGTTTAGATTCAATTTTTGAGCACTTTCAATTTTTGGTCATTTTCCCAGTTCCAGGTCAAAATGTCTGCAAGCACCAAGCTTGTTGACAAGTTAGAAGGTGTGGAAAACTTCCGTGCCTCGAAGTATACGATTGCACTCATTCTTGAAGAGTATGACCTTGCGAAATTCATAAAAGAAAATGTACCAGGACCCGTAGAAGATGCAACTAAAGCAAAGTACAAGAAGGATATGGTTAGGGCCAAAAGAATCATTGCAGACTCTATTAAAGATCACTTGATCCCTTAAGTGGCTTCTAAGAACACTCCAAAAGAGATGTTTGATGCCCTAACCAGAATGTATGAAGGAAAGAACATTAACCAGAAGATGAACTTGAGAACCCAACTCAAGAATACAAAGATGCAGAAAGGAGAAATAGTTCATGACTATTTCTCTAGGATTTCTCAATGCAAGGAACATCTAGAAGCAATTGGAGACAACTTAGATGAAGATAAACCTTGGGATGCCTTCATCCAAACTATCTGTGCAAGAAAGGAGAAACTCCAATTTGACAGTCTTTGGGAAGAATGTGTTCAAGAAGAAGCTAGAGTAGGTAACTGAGAAGCAGTACTATTAAGGGATGAAGATCAGGCCCTAGCTGCTCATGCTAAAGGAGGAAAGGAAAGGTCTCACTTCTAGAAGGAGACCCACCTACATAAGGAATCTCACTCCCCAAAGAGATTCATCCGCTTTCATAAAGAATCTCACCCTCCAAGGAGATTCCAAAAATTTCAGAAAGGACAAACAAGAGAAAAAAATTTCTCCTCTTATCAATGTTATCATTATGATAAGATGGGACATATTGCTAAGAATTGTCCTACCAAAAGGGAAGAATACAAGAAGAGAAATAACAAAAGGCATCATGCCCATGCAATTGAAGATGATGAGCCACCCATGAAGTTGACTAAAGAAGAGATTGAAGACTATGTCTTATTTTTCGCCCTTTCAAGATCTCTGTCATTGGGAGAGGATACTTGGCTCATAGAGAGTGGTGCCTCTAAGCACATGACAGGTCAGAGAGACATTTTCTTTAGCCTTACAAAAAAGAACTTTCCCTAGAAAATTACACTTGGAGATGATTACCAGTACCCTATTAAAGGAGTGGGAGAATCCACGTACAAACTTGATTCAGGGACCCCAATGAAAATGAAGCATGTACTACATGTACCAGGTTTGACAAAGAATTTACTTTCTATCTCAGCTTTAGATAAGAATGGTTTCAAGGTTGCATTCTATTATGAATATAAATATACATAAATAGATATTCATAACATAATAATTAATTAATAAATACTTATTATTAATAATGAAAGGGTTAAGGGCACCCCTGCGTGGGTATATAAACGAGCCCTCATTCTCAATTGTAATCATCTTATATCTTATTATATCTTATCTATTCATATATTATTTACAGTCCTACATGGATTACTTTGTTATATTCCAAGTATTTTGGATTATGCTTGTGTGAGCGAACTTTGTTCGTCTCACATTCATAGATAGTGAAGTTCTTATTGGGCCTAAAGGAAAAACCATAGAAGATGCAATTGTTATTGGAACAAAAGAAGGTGGCCTGTATAAATTAAAAGGTCACTCATATGCAACCTTGACTCACTCCACTGAGAGTCCATGTGAACTACCATATATAAGCAAGATAGTGATAGGCCTACCATAATTCAAGGTTGATTATGAAGGTGTGTGCACAAGGAAAGAACATAAAGAATCCTTTCCCGAAGAGCGGCAGTAAAACAGAAGGAATCTTGGAGCTCATCCACTCAGATGTATGTGGCCCAATGCCATCAACCTCTCTTAGTGGGTATGTATACTATGTGTCATTTATTGATGATTATTTTCGCAAGACTTGGGGTTTATTTCTTGAAATCAAAAGATGAAGTGTTTGGAAAATTCAAGGAATTCAAAGCCTTGATAGAGAATCTCTCTGAAAGAAAAATCAAGATACCTATGTGTCCGAGGCATGCTGATGGACACCCAAAATAACCCAGATTAGCCTTATTATCTTTTCCTAAGTTTAACTTAGGCAAATCAACAATTTTGCTTATGAGTGGAATGTGGGGCACAAGGAGAGAGGGAACACCTCATGAGGAGGCTGAGTGCTTTCGAGGACCTTGTCCAGAGAGGGGCACACCACTTAGTGGAGAGTGGAGTCCATCCCAAGGGGGGGGGGATTAATCTTAGCCATTGAGGCCCACACTTGGGAACACATCTCAAGGGAAATGGAGGCTGGAAGAAAGATAAAAGGAGGGGATGAGGGTGGAGAGGACACAACATTCTCATTTGTGAGGTTGAACAAGTGAGAGCAAGAGAGGCACTTGGCTGAGAACATTGTTGGCTGAGTGTGAGGGTAGTGTTGGAGCTTTGGCTGAGGCAAATTCTGCAGGAGAAGAGTAGGCTCAACAACAAGCAAAGAAGCAGAACACAGGTCGTACCCAGCAGAGCAAGGAGGTCGTACAAGCCGTACGATGCACCAAAGAAGAGGTCGAACTGTCTCGGGCCGTACGTGTCATTTATGAGACTGTTCTGGGCCAATTTAAACAGGCCATAGAAGGCTTTCTCTTGGTTGAGTAGAGGCCGAATTTGCTAGTTTAATTTAGTTGGGTGTACAGCTTATGTGGCTAGGCTGTACAACTACCAGAAGAAGACAATTCTGTAAGAAAATTTTGTGGTGTGTTTTATGTGCTGTAAAACACTTTCTCAAGAGCCAATAAATCCCCCTCTTAGCTGGTTTTCCCCACACTGGGGTTTCCAGGGTACATCTGGTGTCTATGTGTTTTTATGCTTGGTTTACTTTATGTTTTTGTTGTGATTTCCTGTGTTATAACTTAGTTGTAGGTGTTTTGCATAATTTATCAAAATTATATCAGCAAGTTAATTTCCTAGTTTTTTAGTAAATTATTGGCAAACATTTCAGTGCTGAGTTGTAAGTAAAAATCAACATGGTATCAAAGCTCAACCTCTAAGTGTATGACAACTAAGGTTCTTGCTTTGCAGACTAGGAGTAAATCAACAAGAGGGACGAATAACCAGAGAAAGTGGGGCAGCCAGAAGAACTGACTCAAATGGTAGGCCTAATGTTTGAAGACAGGTTGGAGGGCGCCTCTAATTTATGTCCTTAGAGGGAGCGTATAAGCTTGGTGCTGGAGGAGATTGGGCTATTGGAATTTGTTGAAGGGAAAGCAGTCCCTCCAACTCATCCAACACAACTAGCAGCCCACCTTAAGAAGGATGTAAGGACGAGGAGGATAATTGTGGATGGGGTTAAAGACCACATTATCCTACATCTATCTGGCAAGAAGGAAACCGAGGAAATGTGGGATGACCTGGTAAAGTTATATCGGTCTCATAACTAGAAGATGGCCAAGGGAGAGTCAGTGGTCACCTACCTCACCAAGTTCACTCGGATCAGAGATGAACTGACAACTGTGGGAGAAGCAGTGGACGAGACTGCGTTGGTGAGGAAAACCTTGAATGGCTTCATTAAACAGTGGGAAGTATTTGTTCGTGGAGTGGTGGCTTAGGAGAAGCTCCCTGATTGGGAGAGATTATGGGATGACTTCACCCAAGAAGAGCCGAGACTTGATGCCCTTGGTTGTAGCCAGCCAAAGAGTGAGGAGGAGGAGAATGTGGCTCTTCATGCAACGAAGAGTAGTGGAGTGGGAAGCTGCAGGGACATGAGCAAAGTGAGATGCTTTGCATGTCACAAGACTGGCCACTATGCCAGCCAGTGTCCCAAGAAGAAGAAGAAGAAGAAGAAGAAGAAGAAAAAGAAGAAGAATGAGTCAGAGGTAGCAGCCACAACATTTGCTGAGATGGACGCGTTTGCTGAGAAATTCGAGGACGAATTTTCTTTGGTTGCCACTCTTTCTAGCAACAACATATTGGCTAAGTTGGAGGATAGTGGGGCATGGTTCGTGGACAGTGGGTCATCTCGCCATATGACGGGAACGAGGTCGGTGTTCACTAATGTTTCAAAGACGGGCTCATACTGCCATGTGAATAGTAGGGTGCGCACCAGGCATGTAGTAAAGGGGGTTGGATGCGTCAGATTCCAGCTAGAGTCAGGAGTGTCTCTGGAGGTGGATGAGGTGATGTATGTACCACAATTGAGGGTCCATTTTCTTTCTGTGTCAACTTTGGAGGATATGGGGTATGCAGTGATGTTCGCAGATGGATAGGTGCTCATATGGTCAGAGGGAGTGGCCTTGGATGCAATAGTGAGGCTTGGCATCATGGAAGGTATGATGTATAGGGTGCTGGGACAACATGTAGGT
Organism: Picea engelmannii; assembly: GCA_009831015.1. Classification (NCBI taxonomy): domain Eukaryota; kingdom Viridiplantae; phylum Streptophyta; class Pinopsida; order Pinales; family Pinaceae; genus Picea; species Picea engelmannii. The sequence goes on along the minus strand of ML778193.1, from coordinate 273,863 downwards.
GGGTCCAGGGGGATCTTGGACCAGAGATCAGTGTCGAAGAGAGTCAGTTGGTATGACTTGACATTGATAAAGAATCAGAGCAGGTCATCAGATTAGAGTGCAATAGAGGTAGAAGGGATGTCTTCCAGTTCAGAGGGAGAAACTACAACAACATGTTTGATGGGATCAGAGATTGATTTGGGTGGAGACGCCTCCCTCGCTAAGAGGGAGTATTAGCTTTGTAGTTTAGGAGGTGTCTCAACATAGGCCTATGTGTCCTAGGCATGCTGATGGACACCCAAATTAGCCCAGATCAGTCTTATTATCTTTGGCTAAGTTTAACCTAGGGAACTCAACAATTTTGCTTGTCAGTGGAATGTGGGGCCTAGGGAGGGAGGGCACACCTCATGAGGAGGATGAGTGCTTTGTGGGCCCTATCCAAAGTGGGGTACACCACTTAGTGGAGAGTGGGGTCCAGACCAAGGGGGGCGCCCCGATCTCAACCATTGTGATTCCCTGTGTTATGACTCAGTTGTAAGTGTTTTGCATAATTTATCAGAATTATCTAAGCAAGTTAATTTTTGAGTTTTTTAGTAAATTATTGGCAAACATTTTAGTGCTGAGTTGTAGGTAAAAATCAACAGAACTTGGTAGCAAACTCATTCATCAGAGTTTTTGCAGACGCTACTACTTCCCTTTACCCTTCATTTTATTTGGACACTTTGATGCATAATGACTTTGCTTATGAAAATGAAGCACTTGATTTTATTGAAGTCCTTCTTTCTTGGCTGTGAGTCTGATTCCTCACTTTTTCCCTTATCCTTGATGGGTCCTCTACCTCTTCCCTTATCCTTTGACCAAATAGGGATAGGTTCTTGTCACCACCCTTCTTGCTGGCCTTTGAGTCCATTCGAGTCTACTCTTGGATATCATCATCCCACAACCTTTAAAGTTTGGAAGGTTCTCACAAGCACAAAGACATTTGACAAATGGTTCCCTTGAAGTTGGGAATCCATTCAGTGCCATGTTCACCAACTTTGCATCTGTAATCTTCTCTTGAACTGGTGCAAGTTGATCATGAATCTGCATGACCTTCATAAGATAATTGGTGATTGAATTTGATTTGGTCATCTCTATGGATCCGGGCTTGTTTCACAATATCATCTTTCGGTTTATGTTCTTACTTTGGTAAAGACTAACTAGGGCATCGAACATTTCCTTTGCCGTTTTGTTCTCGGATATATAAGGGATCAAATGATCTTTTTATGGCTTCGATGATCATCCACTTGGCCTTCACTTCCTTATTCTTGTGAGCTGCCAATTGCTGTGTATCTGTAGGTGAAGGCACACAATCCTTGACAATATCCCATAGATCATTCTATTCCACTAAGAGTGTAACCTTCACTTTCCATGACAAGAAAGCACCATCTAGTCTATCGTCGCTGAGTCCATCTTTGAGATCTAATGCACAAGCTCCCAGATCTGAAAATTAGTCTTTAAAAGGAATATTGAAACCCTTTAACTATTGGTCCTTCTATTGGGCAGTTGATGTATTGCTATAAATCCTTGAGAATCTCAACTAGAAAAATAGCTTTGATACCGTGTAAAATTTTCAAGCCTAGGTGACTACTGTCCTAATGTTCTCTAATTAAATAACACAAAAAAATAATCTATTTAGCAACAGAAAATTAAATTTTGGAACATTGCATCAATCACACACTAGTTGATAATGAACAACAGAAGAAATAAAACACATACACAAGGATTTCTCCTTCAAATTAGCTTTTCATTCCTTGCATCAAAGCTTACAAGGTGACCTCTGTAGTCTGCATTGAACCAACAACTGTACGATCAATAAAATCACCTCAAACAGTAGTATACGGTCATATTTGAGGGTGTACGGCTTGTGCATGAAGAAAGGATTGCTACAGCTGTGGTATGGCATGTATGGCCTGTTGTACTTGCTGGTCTCCTCGCAATATGCTCCTTTTCTTCTCCTTGAATGCAACATGCCCTCTTCAAGCTCTATTTCTCTGTTCTCATGCATGTTCAACTTCTCCTATCTTGTTCTCTTTATGCTTTGAGAAGAAATAATAATCTCTTGAATCTTGGTATCAGAGCAGATCCTAATCTATCTCAATCTTGAGATGTACGGCTAAGATTAACTCCTAATCTAAGTCACTGGTGTTCTTGAACTTCTAGAGCATTTCATCTAGATTTCTAAGACTAGTTGACTTCAAAATATTAGACTTTTGACTGAGTGAGTCGGCCTGTGAGAGAGCCCATGAGTTGGGTGTGTCGTTCCTCTCTGAGACGGAGATGGAACAGTGTGTGCCCTTGTGTGGGGAAGATGCCCATGAGATGGGTGTGTCGTTTCTCTCTGAGACGGAGATGGAACGTCGTGTGCCCCTGTGAGGGGAAGATGCCCATGAGATGGGTGTATCGTTTGAGATGAAATGATGTGTACCCCTGTGAGGGGTGAATGAGCCCATGTGATGGGTTTACTATTCTCCTTTGTGTAGAGAGTTGAGACGATGTGGTATTCCAGATGATTCTCTTGTGAGACTCAGTGAGATAGAGATYTGTTGAGTAGGACATCACTGTGGCTGAACAYAGGTGGACGTGATCCTAGTGGTTGAGCACTAGTGAGTGTGTGTCCAGATGATTCTCCTGTGAGACTYAGTGAGATAGAGATCTGTTGAGTTGGACGTCCTTGTGGTTGAGCACATGTGGACGTGCCCCTAGTGGCTGAGCACTAGTGGGTGTGTGAGATCCCTTGCTATATTGTCTAAGAGTTAGATTTACTTGTAACCCTAATTGTGATGTAAAGGGTACAGGTCGGCCCCACCATAAAGTGAAAGATAATTAATGTAAAAGATAATTAATATTGTAATTATTAATTATATTCTGAGTTATTGAGGTTGACCCTGTTGTGCCAATAGACATCACTTTTGACGTGTCCAGTCTAATATAAATAAAGGTGATTTCCCCATTGAGGAAACACAACACACATGTGATTTTGGAAATTTCAGCAAGTACAAGTTCTAGGGCTGAAGTGCGCACCTCTCTTGGGCGCTAGCCTTCTTGCTTTTGGAGAGCACCCTTTTGTGTGCTAGGTCTATGGTGTGGGAGGTATTTCTCTTGAGAATATAGCAAAGGATTGGCTGGGTTTTCTTCCCTTGTTGCAAAGGGTTTCCTAGGATATTTCTTGTGTTCTTGTGCATGGTATTTCTTCTTGTGATCTTGGTTATTGCAGCAATTGTTAATGGTGTAGCTGCATTTGTCTATGGTTCAAGTAAATGCTAAAATTGAAATAAACCTCATGCTTGAGCCTAGCATAGTGAAAATTCAACAACTTTCACTTTTATTTTATTTTTAATGCGAAATTACAAGATATAATTATTTTCCACTTTTCTTAATTGGCCACGAAAGAAATTTGTCAAACTTCTTCCTGCACGTTCACAGTGCACACTGAACCCGTGCAAGAAGTTCTCGCCCGGGCTACATTTTTCAATGGATGAAAGTATCCATCTCCTATTTGATAACAGAACATAACTTTTTATAGAATCTTCAGAAAGCTTATTCGAATTCCACCAGATGACATTCTTCTCTTGTGAAGTGTGATGCCTATCATTTCATAAATTAAAAATTAGAATATGCTACTGATGAATTAATACAATAGTGGCATAGATCGAGCTAAATGGGATAGCCTCTAAGAATCGTAATGACGTTTTGGTGTTCTTTTGCAAGTATGTGCTTGTTGTATATTTTGTCATATATGGTTTTTTGGGTGGAGTTCTTTCATCATTTACAGCTGTCTTAAGATATATGACCTTCTACAAAGTTATACCATGTTCCTGGAGTGGGAATTGCAATGCCTAGCTTTGATATGAATTTTAATTGATGTTTTTATTTTTATTTCTATCTTTGCCAAAATAAAAATCAACGTCCATGTAAGGATGTCATCTGCTTTTTTAGAAAGACAAATGTTACTGAAAGGTTTTATAATTTATTCTGTACTGATAAGCTTCAACATTTGCTTGGTTGTAGGAAACTGCTGATCATCTGCTCTATCCAAATCCTGCATCAGGCACAATACATCCCGAACATCTCCAATATTTTGAGTTCCTTGGAAAAATTCTTGGAAAGGTCTTGTTCATTCCAGCTCTCATGATTTCTTTTTCACTTTACTTTTGTTCTTATTTTTAATTACCTAGTCTACTTTGTGTCTCTTGCTCAGGTTTCATAGATTCACTGGCTGCTAAATTCATAGCTTATGGATAGTTTGCAAGCATGGCGTTTAAAAACCATAATTTGAAAACACCGTATACATTGCCTCTGGAGCCAATGGATGTGTATGCCATAAACGTTATGATAGGTCTTTTTTGTGTCAGGAAATTTACTGAGGGCCTTGGAAATATTCTGCATTTCTTTGTTTCTTCTTGTAGGTTTGAGAGAAATTTTAGTGTCTGTCTTTTCTTCTTTTGAAGTCATAGTTTCTGTTGTCCACCCGCATTGACAGGAAATTATAACCTGAAACAAACTCCAAAAATAAAAGAATGAAAATAAAAATCCAAATTAAGGTAAAATGGAAAAAGAAAGAAAGCCTGTCTTTGTTTGCTTGTGTTCATCATGGGGAAAACAAGAAAACATATTTTTTAATATAAGAAGAAACATGCTCATTTCTTGGGATTTTCGTTGTTTTATTCGTTTATCTGTTTTCTATGTTACGCTCAAATGGATATGGATGCACATACATGGATTGTTATGGATACAACCTATGTTTCAGAAAGTTTTGGATATAGTACAGCTGGATATTGTGTATGTAAATTGTATCTGCAGCAAAGCTTTTTGGCAGAACTTTCTAAGAATCTATATTAGGAGATCGTACAGATAGATAGATATGCAAAAAAGTACCATGTAACACCTAAAAGTCCTGAGATACTTTCTTGGAAAATTGTAGTGAAAACATCTTTGTCACAGAGCACTCTAATTCTACTGTTAAAAAAGATGGATGTTTTCTCTGACTAGGATGTATAATATATTTATTCATTTTCCATTTGTATTTTGTATTATGTTCAAGCATGCACACATTTAGACATTAACCAAGCTTAGTTCTTTGTACACTGATTATATAGTCACGTCTTTATAATTCTTTCATGTTTGAGAATTCAGATTTGCCACCTTATATACTTCTGAATGCTACTATACATATCAAGAAAGTTTTTTTTTATCAATCAGGGACTCTAATCTCCCTCAAGCAATGAGGGCTCCAACCCAAACATTGCCAATTCCACAAGTGGAGCTATAACTTCAGCTTGCTACATCAATATTCATGGTCACAATAATCAAAAGTAGCTGCAACCCTACATTTGCATGCATCAAGTACTGATTGGGTGGCATCCCAAATTGTTTTCCACAATTCCAACTGCAAGGAGCTACAACTCTTGGCTAGGCTGTAAAAAAGGATCTACTTTCTGTTAGTGGCAATAGATGAAAGTGGAGCTGCTACACCATGTCGTGGCAATTATAATGCTCAAGTGGAGCTACAACTCCAATAACAATTACATATTTACATATGTAGCTACAACTGCAATAACATTTCCATATTTACATATGGAGCTACAATTCCATTTGCCCATATTCAAGAAAGATAATAAGACTATGTGGTTAGGGTAGAGTACATACCTAGAAATTACTTCTCAACTATTTTCTGCAATGACAGAGGTAAACCAATGCAAATAAAAAATCCCTTCCTTTCTGCTAATAAACCATTCAAACTTCACAGAGCATCCTGTTGCTGGAATTTTTGGCGACGATGAAATTGTGAAAGCAAAAGATGATATGCCCAAAATTGATCTCGAAGATGACAATAAATTAGTGTCCTGCTTGATCAAAGATAGGTATTCCGATGTTAACTGACAAGAAAGAATGTTCAAGAAAAGATGTAGAATGTTGTGCAATTTTCATAAAACCTGTACTTAAGACAAACTTAGAAATTTCACCCCAAAACTTGAGGCTCCCTAGATCTATTTCCTGTGAATTTTCAGCCTTATGGTTGACTCTGATATATAAATTACAGCAGCATATTTGTCACTTCTGTCCAACAAAAGTACATAGGGCAGCCCAAGAAAATAAACACTGAAAGAATGTACTTCAAGTGGAGAAGATTCAAAGCCCTAAGGGCACAGTCCCCAACAGATACCAGATTCTGTGATAAGGGCACAGTCCTCTTTTTTTCTGTTTGCTTGTCAAATTACTCGACAAAATCTGCTCACTGTTATGTTAAATCAGCATACCTAACCAACAATATAAACTACAAAGTTTGCACAGCAAGGTACACTTTATATATACGTCAAATGAAGTTACAAGTCTACCAATCAGTTTATCACAAGCTGGTACAACATGTTCATCAAACCTATCTTCCACATGCTTCCAAACCATAGCTAGGGCATCCATCATCAATAGTAAACCTTAACCAGCAAACATGGCCTAGCAAGGCAACACACCAAGCTATTCCTAGCTACTCCAAAGGTTCGAAAACAAGTTTGTATCAACGCGAAGAAGTTCACCCTTGATCTCCCACTTGCAACACAAAAGTTCTCTAGTAGATTCTCCAGGCTTGCATCACATAAGCTCTCCAAGCAAAGTGCTGCAAGTATCCTCTAGGCTTTCTTTGCTACAAACCCTACGTCTTTCTCACACACGCACATCAAACCCAAGAACATCATGGATTTTGTAGGTTTTGTGTCTCACAAACCCTAGCCCTTCCTCCTTTCATCAACACAAGTACAAAGATTTCAAGACAAGTTCATCAACACGATACAATGATCTAATGATTACTCTATCTCTAGTGCATCATGTTCAAGATGGAGGTTCAAATTACAAGTACATACCAATCAACTTGTCTCACGCTGGTACAACATGTCCTTCATGCTTATCACAAGCTAGGACACTTCAAATGCTTCCAAACCCTTGGCAGTGCATCCACTATCAACAGTAATACTAACCAACAAACATGGCCTAGCAAGGCAACACACCAAGCTATTCCTAGTCACTCCAAAAGGCTCAACAACAAGCTAGCATTAACATCAACAAGTCCACATTTGATCTCCCATTTGCATCACATAAGTCCTCTAGGAGGTTCTCCAAGCCTGCATCATACAAGCTCTCCAAGCTAGAAACCCTAGGTGCTTCCCACACAAGGACATCAAATCCAAGCACATCACGTCTTTTGAAGGTTTTGCCTCTTAGAAACCCTAGTGCCTTTCTCCCTTGCATCAACACAAGTACAAAGACTTCAAAACAAGTTCATTAACAAGATACAATGATCAAATGACTACTTTCTCTCTAGTACTTCATTTTCGTGGTCAAGGGTTTACAATGTACATCACACGATCCCTAGGTCTTCTTCTGTTGCATCAGACAAGTGCTAAGTCTCAAGATCATCCCTAGCACTATCATTCATATTCATGTCTTCTCTAGGGTTTACCTCACAAACCCTAGGTCTTCCCATCTTACATTACAGAAGTATCAATACCACTCGAAGACAATTACAAAGATAGAATAATGTGTAAAGTGCACAAAGACAATGTCGTCCCTTTATATAGAATAGGTGAGGGAAGCCAACAATAGAAAAGGTGGATTAAGTCCACAACCAACCTAATCTCATCCACATGATAAGGTCTCCAAGTGAAGCACCTTCTCTCCATGGTGTACACATGCTAGGAGATCAATCCTCAAGTGGTGTGCTCTCTAAGCATGGGCTTAAAGTGTTAAGCTCACTCCTTATCACAAGGCTCCTTTCTTTCCAACACAAGCATCCAATGCTTCAATGCTCCTCTTCAACATGTGTCCTAGGTTCACAACTAACTCCAAGTAATGTGCTCTCAACCCAAGCATCCTCAAGTCAAGCGCCCATCCTCCTAAGTTATGCCATGTGGTCCTATTGCTCCTAGGGTCAAGCACCCTTCCTCCTTGTGCCCAGCTCTCATTCTCCAAGGTAGGTCCACCTCCCATGCAAGCAATCATCTTCCCAACACGTGTGCTAGGGTTTCTCCCTGCACACTACATCACATGAAGGCAGCCCTAGCATGGTGTAAATAATTTCGGAGCAACCCAAAGGCTAATTCGTTCCCTCTTGTAAGGGAAGTGTTTTCACCAACACTAGTTTTCTCCCTTCGAATCTCCACTAGAGCTACTACATGCAAATCTGTATGTGCAGCAGTCACAGAATCAATTGCTGATCCCATGGAAGGTTCTTTAACAAACCAAGATATTATAACTGCATCTTGAATCTCCATAGACCATCGATCACTTGTGAATTTGAAGGAACATAAACTCGGATCATCAACAACCCACCACTCTTCGTCATCTCTCAAGTCAACTTCATGGGCCAAATTCATCTCACACCACTTCGTGAGCTTCCAAGCTCGTGGTGCATGCAACATCCCACATAGGGCCTCCACAAATCTATGAACATGAGTATTTGGGCCATGCACCTGAAAACCTCTGTCAATTGAAGTGAAACCTTCAACACTATAGGAGCAACCCAAAAGCTAACAACTTTTGGTTTTTTGTTTTTGGTTGCATTTAAATACCGTCAAAAGATTCCTTTATGAAAAGAAAGAAAGTTTTGATCAATTAAGAAGGCTTTTAAAAGAATTTGGTAAAACTTAATCCCGTGGAGTAGGTTCTTTGATGCTAGAAGGACGAGAAAAGATGTACCAGAATATAGCTAAAGGAAAACAAAAACAAAATTGGAAGCCCAAGACGTTTAACAATAGTCCCTAAAATGACTCCCATTCTGAAGTGCAATCAAAGCAAAAGGAGAGAAGTGGTTTAAAAAGGAACATTTTAAACATTGTGGCAAATGAGGGTAGTTTGATGAATAATGTAGTAAGTAGATGGCTGACCTTAAGAACCAAATCAGGGAGCTTAGTTTGGCCAATCAATGATATAATGATGATGATAAGGCCTTTCATACAACATCACCTAATCCTTCTAGTTAGTGGATTGTTAATATTGACTATTCTCATCACATGGCTAGGGAAGAAAACCTATTTACTTCACTTGATACTGACAAAAATTATGATAAAAAAATTATACTTGAGACAATACTACTCTTTGTGTTTGTCATATGGTGACATTAAAGTTGAAATGGTGTCATAAAAGATGTTTACCATGTTCCGGAACTAAAATTTGGTCTTTGTATACTTGATCACTCAAGTGGGTATAATGGTTGAATTTTGGCCTAATCATTTTATAGTGAGAGAGATAAATTCAAAATAGTCATTGCCAGATATGCTGATGCCAACTTGAATCTGTAGAAGTTCACTAAGTTTTTCGAATGTAATTCACACCAAGATCCTCATGTCTTTGCTATACATACTTATGAAGTATGTCTTCTTGTTAGAATTAGGACAGTTAAGCAGAACAAAAGTGTCTTTTTAATTTCAATGAGGATAACAACTAGATCTTATATCTAGAAAACAACTCTACACTACTTGAACAGAGAAAAACAAGCATGTGTGCTCAGATCTAAGATAGTTGAGTTATTTAGCTAAAAAATAGATCTTAGAGTAAACATTAGTTCTGATCTTCAATGCTGAAATAAAACTTGTACAGATCTACAGATCTAAACTAAGAATGAAACACAATTTGATCATGAACAGCAAACCAAA
>ML778193.1:211460-244095 GCA_009831015.1 Picea engelmannii | reverse complement strand
GTCGTCGTGACTTGTGGCACATCACTAGGTGGTGATTAAAAGGAACCTTATGACGGGGATGAGAAAATGAAAGTAGCTCAATAAGTCAGATGAAGTTAAAGGTCTCATAGGCATTCATGTTTCATAGGAGTTGCAATTCCATATTTAAACAGGGAATTCGTCCATTGTAACGTAGGACACTTTATAGAAAATCTTGTTGAAACTTAATGAAGCTTGGGTTACCCAATTGGAGAATCAGCTCATGTGCTTGGATGTTCAAGGAGCTGAAATTGCTATTGGAGGAATGTGGCACCAACTTCAAGGACTACGAAATGACAGATTATTCTCCAAAGCCTTCTAGTTTCACATGAGGTTTTTTGGTCGTGACTCGTACTATATCTCTATAAAGTGTATGCCTAGTGATAATGCTAAGGGCCTAGACTTTGATAGCTTTTGTAATCTATTGATTGAGGAATATCAAAAGTTAATAAATCTGGAAAAGATTGGCTCTAAGTAAAGGCTCATCTTGCCAAAGATAATCAACATCAACATTATAAGAAGTGTGATAAGAGTCCCAAAAAAGAACACATAGCATCAAGCGCAGCTGAATCAAGATTCAAGATTGGAAAAGCTGAAAAAGAAGCCTTGTGGGTATTGCGATAAATTAGGGCATATTTATAATAAATGCTTTAAAAAGTCGTAGGATTTTTGTAAGCAGTCCCATTGACCTGTTTATGGTCATCTTTTGAACATTAATAAAATTATCTTATCTTATCTTATCTAAGCATGCTGGGAAGCAAGCATCTTCCAATTAACAACAATGACAACATAATTGCCCCCAGAATTATGGAGACCATTTCTGCGACTTCCACAACCTTGCATGCCTATACTGCTTCCAATGATTGTATTGTTTGATCATATGGCAGGGGATGCACCATTTTTTCCTTCTCTAGATCGTAACAAGAATTGTGAAGGGAAACTTTATATTAAGGACAATTCTGCACTATCTGTTTGTACCTTTGTGGTCTTGGTGCAATTCTGGTATTCATTCACCAGATGACTCAAAGTTGGAAAAGTTGATTTTTCGCCTAACAAATTTGTTGTGAAAGATATTGATGGAGAGTTCCATTTTGTGGCTTCTGCAAATCTTGATGATGATGTGAAACTTTACAAGTTTTCTATGTTTCCTGTGTCTAATTTATGCCATGGATTTCATGCTTGCATTGTTCAAACTTCAAACTGATGATGCGAGTCTTTTATAATTTATTGAATGAGAAACTGGGTTACTTGAATTTCAGAACTTTGGAGTTAATGAGTAGTTAAAAATAAAACATGGTTCATGGCTTATCCAATGTTCACTCTTCTTTGTACGTTTTATAGTTTCATAAGCCATTTATGGCCAATTATGGACATGGAAATTTAAGTTGCTGGTTTTGTTTAATTTGAAAATGGTTAGATTTAAATTTTTATAAATATTTTGTTATTACTTTAACAAATTTCCATGGACGATATCTTAATAATAGTAAAACCTTCAAGCTTGTTAAAAATTTAAGAGCAGTATGATTCCTTAAAATGTTCTTGTTGGCAACTGAATGCAAAGGAACGGAACTGAGATATTAAGGAGGTGGCAATGGAGTCAGAGATTTATTTTACATTTAGAGAGGCGTGCTGTGTGATAAAGATTTATTTCCTGTATCTAGTTTTTACAGACGTTTTATATTATTAAAGTCTGTTTACATTAAAAGCTAGTGTGAACAATTTTACAAGGCAGCAACTTTGGCGTGTAATGGGTAGGTACTATGTTACAGAAGGGAGTAACTTTTTAGCTGCATGACAGCTAGAGCATAGTTTGCATTTGACTTAAAATAGATGTATTAATCTGTTGCAACTGCCTACATTATGTGCCTTAATTTCTATGGTGACACATTAGTAAAGAAGAGAAAGTAATGCAAAATAAAATTAGCAAGCATACACGCCTCTTACTTTATGTTGTTATTTTGCAGGCAATGTTTGAAGGGATTTTAGTTGACATCCCATTTGCCACATTCTTTTTGAGCAAGCTCAAAGAAAAGTATGTTGCGATGCCATAAAAGTGAATTCTTTTTCTTACCGAGTGGATGTATTGTCTGAGGGAGAAAATGGATACAAATTGAATAATATTCTGTATGCTTATAGAGAGCAATCTTCTCATTGCAATGCATTAAATCTTTCAAATGTCAAAACTCATAAATATGCAGTGCATACATAATTTTTATTTTTAAATGGTTGGTTTGAGCACTAGAAACGTTATAGATCCTGCTCGAATTTTGGGGCAACTTTCAAGACTGCTGGCGGAGGCTGAATTAAAATTTAGTTTTACTCCATATTGTTACCTCCATCCGTGGGTGTCTTCACAGGGTCCTTCTCATTCGAAGTTCTAAACACCTTCTTTAGTCTCTTTGTCTTGGATTGTGTCTTTCATTGGCGGTTGAAAACAATCTAATTATCTAGCATAAATATTTCATATTCCTCCATTTGCCAATGTAGGAGGCCACTAATTGTGTTCATTCCATCTTCTGAACATACTTGAAGTAGTAGTACCCCATCCCCTGGCTCAATGTTCTTCCGAACTTTATTATTCGCACTCACCCAATCACTGTTGTCCTCTTTTTCATCAAAACAATTGATAAATCCTTAATAACTTGTTTGTTCACTAGTCTGTCTCTTCCCTAGTTGTTTCTTCCTTGCTAAGTTGAATGCATCAGAGCTTTTCTCTATATTGTATTTACCAGAAAGTTGGTAAGAAATCTCTCTTGCTAAGGAAACGCCTTGTAAAATTAACATCCCTTTTGGTTCTACTCAGCTTTGAGTCGTCATTCTTAATTGTTAATATGCGTCAGTAATAGTGCATTGTTTTTTGACAAGAGGTTCGCTCCTAATCCCACATTGATTGCAATGTGCTTCATTTTGTTGAGGCTCACTCCTAATCCTACATTGATTACAATGTGCTTCATTTTGGTATCATTCATAGTTGTTGTGACTTCCATAGTGCGATTTATGCAATAGCTTCCATGGAAAGGAAAAGTAAGAGCATGAATTGTGCTCACTAGGAGAAGATGGACCTAATTTGAAAAGGAAGCACAAGCATGGAAAATGAGTATCTGTAGATGTAGTGTGGTGTAGAGCACAACATTGGTGCAAAGGGAGAAAGTGCATGAGAATTGAAGTTGTACATTGATGATGTTAGGAAGGAAAGTGACGAAGTTGAACACAATAATGAATAGATGGATTGGCATGACAAAGAGAGAAAATTCACGAAAGGATGATGGAAGGTGAAGCAAATTGCCCGAGGAGGATTTGAAGAGTAGGAGAGGAAGGTGAAGAGTTAGAACGAAAGATGATGTGTTAACCATGAGAATAAATAGTAGCACAAACATTAGAGTTGAATTAGCCAGTCTAGCTATTGAGGTTGTAGAGTCAAATTTAGAGTGTTATTGTTAGCTAAGAGCCCAGAGAGGAGACGAGAGCTCTTGATTGATATCTATAATCGATATACTTGGAGAACTAACATATGAGTAGAGCATTGTCCCTTCATTGTGGTTTTATTCTGTATTTCTTTGTATGGTATTGTTGAATGTTGGTAGGATGCACCTATTATCTGTTGAGATTTGGGTACCTTGGAAAGTGGTCCCCTTGTTTGTGAGCTTCTAAACACATGTGGGAAGTACTTTGTACCACGTACCATGTACTTTATGTCTAATTTCACTTCGACTTAGGAGATTCAAGTCAAAAGTGAAATTTGGTCATTTTAGCCTAAAATGACAATTAATTCACTTTGTGGGTGAATTAAGGGACATAAAGTGAAACTATGGAAACTTAAGTAAAGTGGGTTTTGAGTTGAGGTTCATTTGAGATGATCTCAACCATTGACTTAGGATGAGATGATATGATCTCATCCACTCACTTTCTAGGTTTCCTTATGCATCCTTAAGGAGGGCGCAAGGGGAAAGGAGAGCTCATTCCATTCACTTGTTTGTTCACTTGAGAAGATTTAGGAGGAGGATGAGCTTGAGAATGGAGGCATTGGAAGAGGGAAGCTTGGGCGCTTCCTTGCATGGAGGAGCTTTGGGAGCTTGGGTCCCTATTATTTGATGGTGATCATACTTGCTTGGAGGAGGGCGCACTATAGTAGGAGGGCACATCACTAGCAGGGAGCATCTACAGTTGGAGGAAGTCAGATCTGAGTGTCTCAGTGGAGAGGTAGCATACCAGAGCACATTGTGGTGCAAGGGTTTCTTCTTCAGAGCATCCAGGGTCAATGGCGCTTCACTTCATTAGATTTGGCAACAAAAGGAGAGGGCGCACTAAGCTTGGGCGCATATCTCCTTGGATCCTTTGACACAACTCGAGAGGAGCTTGCTTTGTATACAGGTTCCATCATATTGTATTTGTTGTTGTATCTCATGCTTTAGACACCACTTATATAATACTTCCATTCCAAATTGGTTTTCCCCGGGGGGGTTTTATCTAGGGTCATGTTGACCAAAAATACATGTGTTCATTTTCATGTATGCTAGTGTTTAGAACAACATTATTTCAGCTCTAAAAGATCTCTAGGTGTGTTATATACCTTATGGTATGCATGTGCTAACATCTTGTGACAAAACTACATGCTAGAGCACCTTAATGGCCTATGTAACCGTAACGGAACAACAAAGAAGGTACTGAACAGTTTGCTGTTATAAAACAGCAGCAAACCCTTGTTTGACAATTGAAACTTAGAGCCAACTTGAGGTCAAAGACAAACCTTGTTGGCAGCCTGTTAGGACTTGGAAAATCTTCATTATCTTCATGAGGATAATGATTAAGGTTTTAAGGTTGTATACCTTTAGTAAGAGTAGAGTAGGGCACAAGGTGGGAATGAAGTTGCAATTTTGCTAACTAGATCATCTCTAGAAAAATGTAGATAAAAGTGGTGAATCAAAGTTTGGGAAATCTTTAGAGATGTTTAGTTGGAGACAAGTCGAAGCAATGTGATCAAGGTTTGGCATAGGCAAAGCTTTCATATAACAACTTTGTGAATAGGCCCACGGGACTTTCACCATACAAGATAGTGAATCTCATGAATTTGAAAGGAGTTGYAAACTTAGTTGATTTACTAGTTGACATAAAGAGGAATGACAACGTGGAAGCATTCACACTATAGATGGAGCATGTATTTGTGCATCCAAGAACTATTGCAAGTGAATAAGAGGAGATGCACAAAGAACAAGGATACAAAGAAGRGGTTTAATTCATTTTCAGTTGGAGATGAAGTGAGGGTGCACATGAGAAGGTTTAGCAAATCTCATGAATTTGAAGAAGTTGATTTGCTAGTTGACATAAAGAGGAATGACAATGTGAAATATTTCACAATGTAGATGGAGCGAACATTTGCATGTGTCTAAGAAATGTTGTAGGAAAATAGTAGGAGATATAAGAAGAATGAGGATGCACACAAGAGGTTTCATTCATTTGTTGTTGGAGATAAAGTGAGGGTGAACTTGAGAAAATAGTGCTATTTCATAGGAACATACAACCGGTTGAACTTGAAGATGGTCGAACCATGCAAAATTTAGAGAAAATTCGATGATAATGCACACTAGCTTTAGATGCCATACAAGTATAACATTTCACCCATTTTCAATGTTATAGATTTGTCAAAGTATAAGGAAAGAGATACTGTCACAGATGGAAGTGAAAAGATGAATATGAGGAAGTAAATGCTAAAAAAGAAGCTATAAGAGATTGAGCCAATTTTGGAGAATACCATCAAGATGAGGAGCATTGAGTACAAGTAGAACTTATTGAAGTGGAAGAGCAAGTCGAATGAAGACAACAAATGGATTTTTGAAGTAGAGTATCAAAATTTTATGAAGGGATTAATGTTGCATAAGATGCACAATAAGAGGAGGATGTGCCTCGTTTTCCTTGCGAGGGGAAGTTGGCGCAAGAACATCCATTAAAGGTCTAAGTAAGCGCATGCATAGTGTGCACCAAGAGAAGATGAGCTTTGTTAGAATGGAAGCATAGAAGGAAAAGCATGAGCGTACCATGTTGAGTATGCTGGGAGGTAGTATGGTGCAACACATGGTTTTTGTAGGGGAAGTAATTGTGCAAGGATTGAAGGAGGACATGGATGATGTCAATAAGGAATGCGATGAAGATGAAAGAATATGAGATTGCACAAACAAGCGATGGAACAGTGTTGTAAAACAATGTGACGATGAGCATGTGGATTACCACAACAATGATAGAGACACCACAAAAAAGGAAGAGGCAAGGTCACAACATAGAGGAAGGTGAAGCGAACATATAGAGGAGGATCTAAAGAGTTAGAAAAAAAGATGAAGAGTCAAGATGAAAGTTGTGTTGAGATTATGTACCTTGGGAAGTGTTCCCCATGTGTTTGTGAACTCCTAAACACATGTGGGAAGTACTATGTGCTTTGTGCCTTGTACTTTATGTCTAATTTCACTTTGACTTAGGAGATTTAAGTCAAAAGTGAAATTTGGTTATTTTAGCCTAAATGACAATTAATTCACTTTGTGGATGAATTAGGAGACATAAAGTGAACTTAGGGTACTTAACCCAAAGTGGGTTTGAGAGTGAGATTATTATGGGATTATCTCAACCTTTGATTGGACATGAGATGGGATGATCTCATTCGTCCATATTTTAGGTTTCCTTATGGAGGTTCAAGAGGGGTGGAAAGGGCAAAGGAAAGCTCATTCACTCATTTGTTCACTTGGAGAGTTTGAGAGAGAGCATGCAGATGAGGTTGGAGGCTAGAGTTGAGGAAAGCTAGGGCGCTTCTATCCATGGAGGCAACCACAAAACTTAGACCCTCATTTATTTGTTGGAGTTGATCTTGCTTGGAGGAGGGCGCATTGATAGCAGGGAGGACTTACAGAGCTCAGATTGCAGTGAGGACAGTTTCAGTGGAGAGCTACAACACAGATTCAGAGTACTGTGGGAGGTTTCTCCATTAGAGCTTCCATTCAACGGAGCGTTTTAGTTCAATGGTCTAGGCAACATTGTGAGGAGGGTGCACCTTCTTCATTTGGACTTGTGTTTCAGCTTGGTTCAAGCTGCTATTGTATCAGGTTCATCTGTTTATTGTACTTGTTGTATTCCACCTTCTATTCTCCACATATATACACTCATATTCCAAACTGGTTTTCCCCGAGGGGGTTTTATCCAGGGTCATGTTGACCAAAAATACAAAAATAGCACCTATATGGCCTATGCAACCGTAACAGAACAACAAAGAAGTTAGTGAACAGTTTGCTGTTATAAAACAACAACAAACCCTTGTTTGACAGTTGAAACTTAGAGCCAACTTGAGGTCAAAGACAGACCTAGTTTGCAGCTTTTTAGGACCTGGAAAATCTTCATGGTATCAGAGCTTGGTGGCTGTTTTTTGGTGAGTTTTGGACAGCATTTTGTTGGACTGTTTTAGACATCTTTTGCACAGATTTTGTGGACAGCCATTAACCGAGTTTAGTGGCAGCTTGTTGGCAGAATTTTGTGGAGGGTTGTAGAGTAGTTTGTGGACATTTTTGTCAGTCTCTTTTCACACCTACGTGGTAGGAGTGAGGCTGATTTTTATCGACCGCTTTTCAAACCTATATTGCTCGGAGTGAGGTCGGTGTTTGTTTCCCTCTTTTCACACCCGTGTCGACAGAAGTGAGGCAACATTACTTTGCAGTTGCAACATCAGTTTGAGTGAAGTCGACAGTGATGTCAACATCTCAGATGCGTGTGGAGGATAGGCTAGCTGGAGCTAGCAACTGGTCACCTTGGAAGGCCAGGATTGTCTTTGTCTTGGAGGACCTTGAACTATGGGATATAGTTTAGGCGGTTGTTCTTGTTCCCTCTGCCACTGCTACCGTCTTGTTAGCAGAGTTCAAGAAGAGGAACAACAAGGCAAAGAGGATGATATGTGATGTAGTGTGTGATCACATCATTCCCCACTTGACTGGGAAAGCTTATGCATTGGAGATGTGGGCATATCTATGCAAGCTTTATGAGATCTCTAACCAGAACCAAAAGATGGTTCTGTATGATTGACTCAGGGGCATTCACATGCTCAAGAATGAGTCGGTTACTTCATACCTTGGCCAATACACCCAGATCAGAGATGAGCTTGGAGCCGTTGGAGAGGTAGTGGACCCAGATTCTATGGTGAGGACAACCTTAAACAACTTCACCAAACCATGGGGTCCATTCGTTCGTGGCATTGTTACCAGGGAGATCATGCCCACTTGGGAGAGATTGTGGGATGATTTCGTTCAGGAGGAGACTAGACTTACATCAGAGACATATGGACAGCAACAGAGAGTGCAGGGTGATGAAGATCTTGCTCTTTGGACAAAGGGCAAGAAGAAGATCGGTCGGGGAGGTCGACAGGGTCCCAAGTTTGGGGCCCCACCATAGGGTGGAGAGAGCAGCAGTGGGCAGAAAAGAGATATGAGCAAAGTAGTGCTTTGTTTGTAAGAAGTTGGCGCACTATGGTGGACAATGTCCCAATAGGAAGAAGAAGAGGGGTGTTATTGCAACTACAACAGAGGAGACAGAGTTTCAGACTTTGTTTTGAGAGAGAGTGTGCTTTTCTCATATGCTGCACTTCAGTTGAGACGACACCCAGTATTTGATATATTGACAACGGGGCTTCGAGCCATATGACTGGAGTGAGAGAGCATTTGATGGATCTTAGAGACACAGAGGTCAGGATGGAGATCGCTCTCGGAGATGACTCCTTGGTCAAAGTTGCTGGGATTGGCATTGTTACCTTTCAGAGAGACGACATGCCACCTATATCGTTCAAGGACGTTCTCTATGTCCCTGGGCTGAAGAAGAATTTGATTTTAGTTTCCACCCTCCAAGATAGAGGTCTCGAGGTGTCCTTTAGAGGGACCGAGGTCTTCATACACCCTAAGGGGTCCTCGCTTACCTGAGGATAGGTGATTGGAGTGAGGGATGGGAAACTGTTCAAATTGCTTTTTCAGCCTCTTCATGCATTGGCAGTGAGCAGCGACAACAACAGACATACATGTGAGCTATGACATCATAGGATGGCCCATCTACATAATGGGGCTCTTGGAGGACTTAGAGAGGTTGTGACCGGAGTGCCACAGATCAGTACAGAGCATCGGGATGTTTGTAGAGGGTGTGCACTTGGTAAGTTTACCCAGGCCTCATTCCCCAACATTGACACTAGGTCAGTTGTGATCCTGGATTTAGTACACAGATGTGTGTGGGTCCATGTCTTGGAAGTCCTTGAGTGGTCGTGAGTACTATCTCACATTCATTGATGACTACTCAAGGAAGACCTGGATCTATTTCTTGAAGACCAAGAGTGAGGTCTTCAAGAGGTTCCAAGAGTTTAGAGCTCTTGTGGAGAACCAATCTGGAAAGAAGATCAAGGTCTTGCGGTCGGATAACGGAGGAGAGTATTCCTCCACTCAATTCATAGGCTTCTGTGCCCAGCATGGGATGAAAAGACAGATGACCGTACCCTACAACCCCCAACAAAACGAGGTTGCCGAGAGGAAGAATCGATCTATCACCGGTGCAACGAGATCCATGCTGCATGATCAGAGTTTGCCTCTTTACGCATGGGTAGAGGCGAGTGCTACTGCAGTTTATTTATAGAATAGGAGTCCCCACAGGATATTTGGGAGATGATTCCTGAGGAGGCCTTCACTGGTAGGAGGCCCGATGTCGAGCACATCAGGATCTTTGAGTGCTTGACCTATTCTCATGTCCCCTCAGAGAAGAGGACAAAGCTAGACCCCACATTCCAGCAGGGGATTCTAGTTGGATACTCAGAGGTGTCCAAAGCCTACCGTATCTACATACCATTACTTAGGAGAGTGGTTGTGAGTAGAGCTGTCAGATTTGTGGAAGGTAGGGATTTTCAGAGATCTCTTGAGTCGAGAGTCAGTGTGGAGGATGATGCAGAGGCATTGATTGATGTCTCAGAGGGAGCACAACCTCAAGTTTCCGGTACGCCAGTTTCAGGGGTGACAGGGTCACCTTGCACAACTTCAGGGTCACAGTCAGAGGGTGTTCAGTCAGAGGCGGCAGAGGCTTCAGGATCTTAGAGTGTTGAGACTAGACCTGAGGCAAATACTCTTGGGCATGGAGATCTTACTTCTCCATTGACCACTTCAGGGAAAAGGAGACCTAGATGGTTTCAGGAGACCCTGAAGGAGGCCAAGCGGAACGTAGGAGAGCCCAAGAGGCAGTTCAGAGAGAGTAGACCTCCAGTGAGACTTGGATCCTATTTGGTTTTAGTGATGAGTATCTCAGATAATGAGCCACATACATTTGCGCAGGCAGTGGACCAGCAGGTCTAGCGAGAGGCCATGTTGGAGGAGTATGACTCCATTGTGCGCAACGATGTTTGGGAGGTGGTTTCGAGGCTAGTGGGGAAGTCAGTTGTGACTTCCAGGTGGTTGTACAAAACCAAGTATGCTGTAAATGGTAGCATAGAGAAACACAAGGCCCGTTTTGTGGTGCGAGGCTTCTCTTAGATAGAGGGAGTTGATTATGATGAGACATTTGCACCAATTGCGAGATACACCTTGATCATGAGTATTATTGCCATAATGACGGAGATGGGTTGGAGCATACATCAGATGGATGTGAAGACCACATTTCTAAATGGCTTTATAGATGAGGAGGTGTACATTGAGCAACCACAGGGGTTTGAGGTGAGTGAGAGCGAGACTCACGTGTGCCTTTTGAGAAAGGCACTTTATGGTCTGAAGCAAGCTCCCAGAGATTGGTATTCACGTATTGACACACACTTGTTTCAGATGGGCTTCGAGAAGAGCGATGGTGATCCTAACCTCTATTACATCATTAGAGGTGAGGACACGCTCATTCTCATTCTGTATGTGGATGACTTGTTCATCACAGGAGCCGAGGATCTCATAGTTGAGTTCAAGCTGGGACTTGCATCAGAGTTTGAGATGAGTGACATTGGGTTGATGCACTATTTTCTTGGTATGGAGGTATGGCAGGAGGAGGGATACATATTTCTCGGGCAGGGGAAGTATGTTGCAGATATTCTGAGCAGATTTTAGATGGAGGACTGCAAACCTATGTCGACACCCATGGTTACCAACTGGAAGAAGCTTAGTGCTTCAGATTCTCAGTTGGTAGATACTATAGTTTATAGGCAGTTGATCAGTTCACTTATGTATCTAGTCAACAATAGACCAGATATCAGTTTTGCTGTGAACACTCTCAACCAACATATGGTAGAGCCGAGGAGTGTTCACTGGATTGGGGAAAAACATGTGTTGAGGTACATTGCTGGGACAATTGATTTTGGCTTGGACTATATCAGAGGTGATGGGGTTAGTTTGGTTGGCTACATCGATTCAGACTGGGTAGGATGTACTACTGAAAGGAAAAGCACCTCAGGGTGCTGCTTTGGTTTGGGGTCAGGACTTGTTTCCTGGTTCAGCCAGAAGCAAAAGTTACTTGCTTTGAGTTCCGCCGAGGCAGAGTACATGGCGATCGGTCAGGCCAGTTGCGAGGCCATTTGGCTTTGTAAGATGTTGGTAGAATTATTTGGTCAGGAGATGCCACAGATCGTCATACACTGCGATAATCAGAGTTGTATCAAACTCTCTGAGAATCTAGTTTTCCATGACCGGTCGAAGCACATTGAGATCAGATATCACTTCATTAGAGATTGGGTTCAGAGAGGGGCAGTACAGTTACAGTATATATCGACCGACGAGCAGATTGCAGACATCCTCATCAAGGCCTTGCCAAGGTGCAAACATGTCTACTTCAGAGACAAGATGGGCTTGGTGAGAAACACTTTCCTCGGTAAGAGGGAGTGTTGAGATTATGTACCTTGGGAAGTGTTCCCCATGTGTTTGTGATCTCCTAAACACATGTGGGAAGTACTATGTACTTTGTGCCTTGTACTTTATGTTTAATTTCACTTTGACTTAGGAGATTTAAGGCAAAGTGAAATTTGGTCATTTTAGCCTAAATGACTATTAATTCATTTTGTGGGTGAATTAGGAGACATAAAGTGAACTTAGGGAACTTAACCCAAAGTGGGTTTGAGAATAAGATTATTATGGGATGATCTCAACCTTTGATTGGACATGAGATGGGATGATCTCATCCGTCCATATTTTAGGTTTCCTTATGGAGGTTCAAGAGGGGCACAAAGGGCAAAGGAGAGGTCATTCACTCATTTGTTCACTTAGAGAGTTTGAGAGAGAGCATGAGGATGATGTTAGAGGCTAGAGTTGAGGAATGCTAGGGCGCTTCTATCCATGGAGGCAGCCACAAAGCTTAGACCCTCATTTATTTGTTGGAGTTGGTCTTGCTTGGAGGAGGGCGAACTTGGTGAGGAGGGCGCACTGACAACAGGGAGGACTTACAGAGCTCAAATTGCAGTGAGGACAGTTTCAATGGAGAGCTACAACACAGATTTAGAGTACCGTGGGGGGGTTTCTCCATCAGAGCTTTCATTCAGCAGAGTGCTTCAGTTCAGTGGTCTAGGCAACATTGTGAGGAGGGCGCACCATCCTAGGGCACATCTTCTTCATTTGGACTTGTGTTTCAGCTTGGTTCAAGCTGGTATTGTATCAGGTTCATCTGTTCATTGTACTTGTTGTGTTCCACCTTCTATTCTCCACATATATACACTCATATTCCAAACTGGTTTTCCCCGGGGGGGTTTTATCCAAGGTCATGTTGACCAAAAATACCTTTGTTCATTTTCATGAATGCTAGTGTTTAGAAAATCATTATTTCAGCTCTAAAAGATCTTTGGGTGTGTTATATAGCTTATGGTATGCATGTGCTAACATCTTGTGACAAAACTACATGCTAGATGTAACCGTAACAGAACAACAAAGAAGTTAGTGAACAGTTTGCTGTTATAAAACAACAACAAACCCTTGTTTGACAGTTGAAACTTAGAGCCAACTTGAGGTCAAAGACAGACCTAGTTGGCAGCTTGTTAGGACTTGAAAAATCTTCAAGTTGATGGGTCAACCATGAGAATAAATAAGAGGAAAAACATTAGATTTGAGCTAGCTAATGTAGAGATTTAATGTAATGGGCATAGTGAAGAATATTGTTATTGTAGCAAGCAAGTATTGCTTGGGAGTGCATTCCTTAGCCTTCTCACATTTATTATTTTCTTATTGATATATCTAACTACCATAGTGGGCCTTAATAATATAGTGGACCTAGTCCACCTTACATTGAATGACCTCCACTGATAATACATAACCACATTCCCATTGGGTACCTCCCTAGGTACCCGATATTACCTCCCTGGGTATACTACAGGGGATGGCTGTACATGGATTTTGGCTGTTGCAGCGATTATTTTTGTTGGTGTACCTGCTGTAGGGTTTGCGTCTGGGTGATCAATCCTCTATATGGGTTGTTTCCATTTAATTAACCATGATTGGTTTAAGCCATTTTCCAGTTCATGCTGTAACTTCTTTTATGATTGCATATAGCCTATGGTAATATAGCCAAACTATCTCACAACAATCCTATTTGAAATTATGAACTTCATCCATCATCTGTCACCTCACTATCCTCTGGGATCAACATGATGTCGTCGTTTTTTTTCTTGAAATCACTGGAAGTAAAACTTTTTTATGAATCATTTACGACATTTCTCATTTGTTCTGAAATATCTTACCCGATTTTTTCTTTAATCTGTTCTTTCATTGGCGAGATGGTATCAGATACATCTAGTTGCATGTTAGAGCCTCTTTCCTATTTTGAATGTATCTAGGAGTTGTTGAGAGACATTAAATCATCCATGGATTTCCACTTATTGTCCTTGCTTCTTGTGCATGTGGGAACTCGAATTTTCAGTATCTAAAGTTAGTGGATAAATAATGAAACCCTTGATACAATAACTTTAGAGACAGAAGTACTGGGAGTTCAAAATTCCTATTATCAGATATCCTAAAAGCTAGCTTAAAAAATATGTTTTATAGATTGTTAACTTTTAAGCCGTATTGTAATTTGTCTGCTTATTTGTGAGGCATTGTAGAATTAAATGTTCTATTGGATTAAATATTTTTTCAATTATGATCTTTGCTTTGTGGCTTTGGATGGTTGTGATAGTTTTAGAAAAGTTAAAACAAAATCTTTTCTCTAAAATCCAACAGTACATTTGATAAAAAAGAAGACTATGCATTTTATTCATAGAATTTAGGTAGATGTATATAAACTCTATAATTTTATTCTCATTTCTAAAAATTTTGTTTGTATTTTGGCATTCCTTAGGCACAACTATTTGCACGATTTGCCTTCTTTGGATCCCGAGCTTTACCGGAGTCTTCTGTCCCTAAAGGTAATACATCTATTGGACTCCATTCTGCCTGTAGGTTCATATCGTTATGATACAGTTTGTGTGTTCCTCACATTCTTTTGCTTATTTGTTTCTGAAAAGTAAAATCATTGTGAGCTTCAAATATATTCGTAAGATTGTTTTTCATAGCTTTTGCTACTTGAGTAATGTCTACAATCAGTGTCATCTGCTAATTTATTCGTTTCTTTATAGCTTCAACTTTGGGTCATCGTTCTCATCTTGTAGTTCTGACAATCTAGTTTCGGTTCTTATTCATTGTGCAGATAGTGGTTGTTGCTGTGGTGTGGTTCTACTAGATGCCATGATTTCTTTCTTTTGTCCATATGAGGTTATTCACAGGGGTTTTCCCTGTATACCTAGACATTAATTAATGTTCCTAGAGCCATGTCATGTAAGACACACAGACTATTATTGGCTAAATCATTAATCATTATGAGATGTTTAAGAATGGAAACCAATCATTATAGGTAATTTGTAAGCTGGCATACCTTAAATTCATTTGCCCTTATCAACAAATCAGTAGTCCATGATATTTCACATCAAGCTATTTTTTTTGGCAATGTATTTTTTAGAATATTTACCAATAGTCCCTCACCATTCCAGATATTCTTTAGTAAATGCCTCAAACATAACTTCGTAAAAGGAACAACCCTCCAATAGAATGACAAATGCTCTTTCTTGAGAAGATTTTTTGTTTTTGAAAAATTGAGGAATTGATATGGTATATCTTCTCTACCTTGGACACTATTTTGACTAATATGCATCTACGAGTTACTTTTGTTCTAAGTTGCAGGAAAAATGACCCCTTGGGTGCCGTACCAGTACCCAAAACTTGCCAAAACGCCAAAACGGGTACGAAACTCTATCGAAACGTCATCGTCTGTACCGTACAGCGTTTCCCGATTTGGAAACGCTGTACGATACGGTCGACGACGTTTCGGTGGAGTTTCGGCCTGTATGACAGTTGTTTCGCTGGATTTTTTCTTCTTTGCGGGCTTGGCCAAGCGGCGAAGAGGGCCGTGGGTCCCTTCGATGGCAAAAATTCCCCTCGTTAACCACTAATAAACATTTTAAATCTGTCCAAACATCACCACCATTTCACCCACCCTATTAATTAATGGTAATGTTAAATTCTTAAAGTAGAMTTTTAGGTCCAACTTCATATGCGGAAAGTAGAATTTTAGGTCCCATTCAAAATTCAGCAGATTTAATGGTTTTCAGGATTTCAAGATTGGCAAGATTACAACGTTTCCACTGGATTGTATCATGTGTAAGGGTATGGAACTGGCATTTAATCAAGAGCATCAAGCCCTCTAGGTACCTTGATGTCCATCGGTTAACATTTTTGGTGTTGATCCAAGTGTCCTCATGCAAGACATTACACCTATAACTGTGTGCCACATGTCTTTTCATGTAAATATAGACATGGTTTTCTTTCTAAAATGTCATTTATGTGTATCATTATTTTTTCTTGCAAGATAGTGTGTTATTATATATATATATATACACAACGTTTCCCCTGACGTTTCCATTTTTGGAGGGTCGTGTTTCCTGACGTACCTGTTTCGGAAACTTCCAGACGTTTCCCCGTTTCGTGCAACTTAGCTTTTGTGTATAAAGTGGAGGTACTTTGATTCACACCCTCATGGAACAAAACAAACGTTTCCATATGAGGTGGACCTTTGTATTCTAATTGTGTCATATAAACCTTGATTTACTATGTGTTGAGCATAAATTTTTCCTTGTGGCATCAAGTTTAATTTAATGGCAATAGAATATAAAATGTATGTGCATGTGACTTTTATAAGTTGAACTACACAATGCAATATTTAAGAGGGTACAAAGAAAGACAATTTTTATTGAGATCACCAATTTACATACATAGATACACCATGATCAACAATTTAGAGGTATGGAGCACAATAAAAACAATGATGTCTCTAATTGTGATGATAATAGATTTGAAAAATAGGGGCCTTTACACTAGTTTTCCACCACATTTCTGGGCTGGGGGACATGGGAGCAGGGAAACACATTTGGGGGATGTGTGGAAGCACCCCCCAAGTTATAGGGAATGCCATAGGGGATGTTGCGGTTTTCGACATATGGGACCCCACGCAAAATACTAAAATATTAGAATGAAAATGTATGAGAATTGATACATAAACCATTAACATAAAAATATATTAGCAGTTTGAGCTCGTGAAGATGGAAAATGCACACCCA
Source organism: Picea engelmannii (assembly GCA_009831015.1). Taxonomy (NCBI): domain Eukaryota; kingdom Viridiplantae; phylum Streptophyta; class Pinopsida; order Pinales; family Pinaceae; genus Picea; species Picea engelmannii. The sequence goes on along the minus strand of ML778193.1, from coordinate 227,486 downwards.
ACAATGCAATCTCTAGCACACAATAGGAAGATAACAAGTCCAACAGCACTGTGTTCTAAGTATTTTCTTCCAGTAGTGAAGTGACAACCAACAACAAGGTAATATCAAATGTTTGAGGTATTTACTATCTAGAAACAACAAGGAAGAAGTATTCACTGTATCCACAATACCCAACAACAAAGTATGGCAAACACTTGAGCTATTAAGTTTTAGTTGTATCCACAATAACTAAATATCCAACAACGAAGTCTCCATTGTTCAAGCGGTCCACACTATCTAGTAGTCCACAACATCCAACAAGAAGGTTTTCAATTCACAACACCTAGTAGTCACAGGCTAGAGGTCTTGACTCTCCCTCATTGGGTCTGCCTCACTTTGCCGTGCCCACATAGCCTCACAGTTCACCCAATTTATAACACGATGCACACAACTCTCCCAACCATGCTCTCCCTCATGGCACCGCGCCAAAACTYGACCCCTCACGCTACAAAAACTTGGAAATTTCATGGTGACAACACATGAAAATGAGAGGTGGTTGTGGAGGAGAATTGAGCATTAGATTAAAATGTATAGTATATACATAGTTATTAATGYATTTTTTTTTTTTTTCGTTTTTAAAAACCACAATAGAGATTGTCAAAATTGGTCAAAGTGGATGTGAGAGTGAACTTTTAGGTGGGCGCGTTTCTTTTTTTGAAGGGGGTATTCCCTTGTGTCTTTTGGTGCATTCCTCTCAAAAGGGGACGTGGGGGAATATCCCCCTTAGAGTATCCTTGTGCAGGAAGTGAAGGTAGTGCATTTCCTAACCTTAGGGATGTGTCCCAATGTAACACTACTTCACACTCAATGAGGTAATGCCTTACCTCCCATCTAATCATGACTTCCTAATTGGTACTTGCTAATCACAGCTACGTAATCATTACTTTACAATTTGCTTATATAGATTATAACTTCAAATGCATGTGATTGTACTTTAGTGTTAATAAGAACAATAGCATTGAAAGATAAAATACACAAAAAAATTAAAATTGGACTTTTCATCAAAATTGGAGTGAACATATGCCCTGATCTAGTATTCTTGAGCGTCTTGTTAAATTTCAGACGATGGCACTCAGGAAAATTAACCTTGTTATCACAAAATCTGTCATTTGTGCAAAAGCCTTCACAAGTGGCAAACAAGTGTAACAAACTAGGAATACCTACCACTGTCACCCTAGTAAACACTCCCCTCGTTTTAGTGAAGGAGGGTTCCAAAACAAGGGAGGCTTCCTTGATGACCTCAAGGGATCCTATAGCAAGATTAGCCAAGCCTATGGCCCCTTTCTTGGTCACCTCAAAGGATAGGCTAGGTCCTATGTCACATGGTTCGAGTTCGACAAGGATTAGGTTTGATTCGGGTTCGAATTTTCGGATGAGGTTCGACTTCAGGTTCGACTATATACATTTAAAAAATATATATATAAAATAGCTATGTGTGCCATTAGTTGTAGCCCGTGGGATCCCGGAGAGATACCTCGATGTTCGACTGCACATTTGATGGTTGTATGTAGGTTCGAGGGTACATTTCATTGGTTGAATCGAATCGAGCAAACTTGAATCGAACCTCAGCCAAACCTCATCCGAACCTAAGCATTGTTTTGAGGTTCGTCGAACTTCGAACCTCGAGGTTCAGGTTCGGCGAACCCTGTGACATAGGCTAGGTCTAGGGAAATGTGAAAGGTTAGGAAGCGTTTCGACAATATAATTGGTTTGCGTGTGTGAGATAAGTTCTCTAATGCATATAATAATAATTACTAAGTCTAACCAATGGATAACCACCTCTAGAACACCATCTATCAAGTAAATGGGCTGTTGTAGTAAAATTTGCAGCAGTAAATAATGTTATACCAGCAAAGAATGTTTTGTAACAGCAGCAAGAAATCAGCCTTCAAAAATAGTGATTAGAATCTTAGAATATAGCCCTTATTGAGTAGAACAAGATCCAATAGCTAGACAATGATTCTAAGCAGCTTTAACCACAATATTAAGTATGTTATCAGCAATTTAACTAAGCCCTAATAGCTGTAACTAGCCTTTATAACAGCAGCAAATAAGAGAGTAAGTTTGCAAGTTGTTGAGTTGGATTTAGCACAAGAATGTGATGAAGCATCCACCCAACAAATTGTCTTTGAGAGAGAGTGAGTTTATTAGAGTTAGCAAACACTTATGAGTAAGAAGACTAGTGCCGTTTTCTTCCCTTTCCTTTGGGCAAATGGAGTGAAAGCAAACTCTTGGAAGATTGCTAAATGCAAGAGGGGAGGTTGAAGGTCAAGTCTTGGGGTTATCCCATCATAAAACCAAGCCAAAACTTCTTGAAAACAAACCCTAGGGGTTATACCATCATAAACCCCAGGTGTCGTTTTCTTCTCTAGCTTTAGCAACTAGGTTTTAATTGAACTAGGTCAAACCCGAGAGGTTATACCATCATAAACCCTAGGTCTTGAACTACTGAAGATAAACCCTAGGGGGATAAATAATTGTAACCCCTGGACTAGGTCTTAAATGCTTCAACATATCAAAATGAATGAAAATAGGGAGGGGGATAAACAATCTTAATCCCTCCTAGGGTTTCTAACAAAATTGGAACTAGCATACAAGGTAACATGCAACAAATATACCATGAACAATCATTAAAACTTGAAGAAGATCACTTACTAGATCAAGCGCTATGCATGAGGAAATGTTAGTTCAAGATTCATCCACAAAATAAGGCAAAGCATCCAAGAAGATCATCCTTCCAAAAGTGCACACAAGAGCTCCATAGCAAAAATAGAGAGAGAAGACAAGTAGTAATGATGAATCACAAGTGTGAGTTACAATTTGATAAAATGGAGCACTAGCCTCTTTATATGAGGCAACCCTAGCGCATATGTCCACAATAATTCCTAAAACAATAATTAATCCATGATACAAGTGAGATAGGTCTAGGCTAACCCCTCAAATAGTCTCAAACAATATAAAAACATGCTAATACACCAAAATATGCCCTTCAAAGTCACATGTGTGGGTGACTTCATGCTCTAAGAGGGTGAAAGAAGCCTCCAAAGGCTATGCCTCATCATCAAGTGGTGCAAGCAAGGTGGAAGGTGTGTCTTCTCATCAAGGATCGTGCCATATCATCATGGTCTCAAGCCCAAGTCCCATCATCATCAAGTAACCCTAGCACTTGACGTCATCATCAAGGAGTTCAACGTTCAGGGTGAGAAAGGCCAGCTTCTAAGGTGGCAAGGGGTCTCATCAACTCTCCAAGGGCTGCCCAATCTTCTCCACGTGCAACATCCTCTATCCAAAGCTTCATAAGTCTCCGAGGTGCACTGTCCAAAGTGTGGGCTGCCTACCCATCTGCCAACCAATATGATCATATCTGCAAAAAGAGGGCTCATTTGTCCATCGTCCAAGGTCTAGGAGATGTGGGAGGGTAAGTCTAAATGTTTCAAGTCATTAGGTGACCCAACACTCTATATCACATATGCCATATCCTGTAATAAATGCACAACGTCTTGGGTGAAAGCATGGGGCGTCCTCCAAAGGACCATGTTGTTGAATTTTCACTATGCTAGGCTCAAGCATGAGGTTTAATTCATTTTTAGCATTTACTTGAACCATAGACAAATGCCGCTACACCATTAACAATTGCTGCAATAACCAAGATCACAAGAAGAAATACCATGCACAAGAACACAAGAAATATCCTGGGAAACCCTTCTCAACAAGGGAAGAAAACCCAACAATCCTTTGCTATATTCTCAAGAGAGAGACCTCCCACACCATAGACCTAGCACACAAAAGGGTGCTCTCAAAAACCAAGAAGGCTAGCGCCCAAGAGAGGTGCACACTTCAGCCCTATAACATGTACTTGCTGAAATTTCCAAAATCACATGTGTGTTGTCTTTCCTCAATGGGGAAATCACCTTTATTTATATTAGACTGGACACATCAAAAGTGGTGTCTATTGGCACAACAAGGCCAACCTCAATAACTCAGAATATAATTAATAATTACCATATTAATTATCTTTCACTTTATGGTGGGGTCGACCTATGCCCCTTACATCGCAATTAGGGTTACATGTAAATCTAACTCTTAGAAAATATAGCAAGGGTTCTTAGACACCCACTAGTGCTCAGCCACTAGGGGCACGTCCACCTGTGCTCAACCACAGGGACATCCAACTCAACAGATCTCTATCTCATTGAGTCTCACAGGAGAATCATCTGGACACACACTTACTAGTGCTTAGCCACTAGGATCACGTCCACCTGTGCTCAACCACAGGGACGTCCTACTCAATTGATCTCTATCTCACTGAGTCTCACAAGAGAATCATCTGGAGTACCACATCGTCTCAAGTCTCTACACAGAGGAGAACAATAAAATCATCCCATGGGTTCCTTCACCCCTCACAGGGGTACACATCGTTTCATCTCAAACAATACACATCGTTTCATCTCAAACAATACACCCTTCTCATGGGCATCTTCCCCTCACAGGGGCACACAACGTTCCATCTCCGTCTCAGAGAGAAACGACACACCCAACTCATGGGCATCTTCCCCACACAGGGGCACACACCGTTCCATCTCCGTCTCAGAGAGGAACGACACACCCATCTCATGGGCACACCCAACTCATGGGCTCTTTCACAGGCCGACTCACTCAGTCTGTGTCTTGGAGGATGTCTCACGCAACTGTAATCATCAACACTCCCTCTCAGCTAGGGAGGCATTCTCCAGCAGGCCAAGTCTCTAATGGAAGTACTCGAACTTCGTCTTGGCAAGTGGTTTGGTGAAGATATCTGCAATCTGCTCATGTGTAGGAAGGTATTGCACGTGTACTGCTTTCCTCTGCACCATGTCTTTGATATAATGATATTTTATCTCAATATGTTTCGATCTATCGTGAAACACAGGGTTCTCAGAGAGCTTCACACAGCTTTGGTTATCACAATGAATAATGGTAGGATCCATCTCATGATCAAATAAATCTGTCAAGAGCTTGCGAAGCCACACTGCTTCGCGCACTGCCACACTCAATGCTATGTACTCTGCTTTTGCGGTACTCAAGGCCACAAAGCTCTGTTTCCTGCTGCACGAGGAAACCATGGCAGATCCCAAGGTAAAACAACAACCGAATGTGCTCTTTCGGTCCACTACGCTTCCTGCCTAATCTACATTGGCATATCCTTGCAAGCTCAAGTCTACACTGGAGGCATATCTCAGGCCATATCCAACTATGCCTCGTAGATATCTCAATACATGCTTTGCTGCTATTCAGTGAGTCTGTCTCGGCTGACTCATGAACTGACTAAGTACATTCATTGCATAACATATATCAGGTCTGGTTTTAACAAGATACATCAATGATCCAATCAGCTGTCGGTACAAATGTGGATCAATCTCGCTTGAATCAGTAGAATCATCATTCATTTTCTTCAAATCCATTACCATCGGTGTAGGCATGGATTTGCACTCTGTCATACCGAACTTCTTCAATATCTCCACTGTATATTTTCCTTGACTCGGGAAAATATCATCAATCCTCTGCCATACTTCTAGTCCCAAGAAGTAGTGCATCATACCCATATCCTTCATTTCGAATTTAGCAGTCAATGCTTGCTTGCATTCAACAATAAGTCTCTTTGAACCGATGAGGAATAGGTCATCCACATATAGGACCAAGATTAAGCACTCGTTACCAACAATATGATAATATAGGTTTGGGTCAACAACACTCTTGCTGAAGCCCAAACTCATCAATAATCTATCCATTTTCTCATACCAAGCACGAGGTGCTTGCTTTAGTCCATACAGAGCTTTCTTCAACCTGCACACATGAGATTTCTCGTTGTGTATCACGAATCCTTCTGGTTGCTCGATATAAATTTCTTCCTCAATCTCACCATTGAGAAAGGCTGTCTTTACATCCATCTGATGTAGTTTCCAACCCATGGATGCAACTAGTGCAATGATACTACGGATGGAAGTGTATCGGGCTACTGGAGCAAATGTCTCATCATAGTCAACTCCCTCTACTTGTGAGAATCCTCTGGCTACAAATCTCGCTTTGTATTTCTCGATACTTCTATTAGCTGCATGCTTGATTTTATAGATCCACTTGGAAGTCACTACAAACTTCCCTTTTGGTCTCAGAATAATATCCCATACATCATTCTTTAAGATGGACTAATATTCTTTTGTCATGGCATCTTGCCATACCTGCTCACCTGTCGCTTCTCCATGACAAGAAGGTTCAGAATCATTGATGTGGCTCATGGTTGAAAGATAGCTCGAAAATCTCTTTGGTCTCTTGCTCTCTCGGGATGTGCCTTGAGGGGCTGCATGTCCCTCTGCCTCTTGTAGAGTTTGTCGAGCCGAGGCAGGCCTTTTATGCCCTACTGCAATATCTCTGGGGATATCAATTGGAGCAACTGGAACAAGTGGATCAACTGGAATAATGTTTGTCTCCCTCTGAACTGCTGAAGGGGGAGAAGGTACTGTCTCATTGTCAATCTCCATCTGAGATCTGGATCTTTGAAAGGCTATCTCTTCTTCAAAGATAACATCTCTGCTTATCTCAATTTGTCTTTGACCAGGGATGTAGATCTGATATGCCTTCGAAGATTCACTGTATCCTGCAAATGTACCTTTTCTCCCTGAAGGGTCTAGCTTGGATCTCTTTTCTTTGGGTACATGAAAATATACTGGGCACCCAAATATCCTGAAGTGTCCAATCTCAGGCTTCACTCCGGTGATGGCTTCTTTAGGAGTTATGTTCTTCAAAATCTGGTGAGGTCTTCTGTTTTGAACTTACACTGTTGTCATGCAAGCTTCTTCCCATAGAGTCATAGGTAGACTCTGATCATGTATCATCGCTTTGGTTGCCTCGTTGATGGTTCTGTTCTTCTTCTCTGCAACCCCATTTTGCTGAGGGTTGTAAGGAACTGTGTACTCCCTCTTGATCCCTGCTTCAATACAGAAATTGCTGAAATCCTTGGAGGTGTATTCTCCTCCATTATCTGATCTTAGTACCTTGATCTTTCTTTCGGTCAGGTTCTCAACTTGATCTTTAAATTCTTGAAATTTTGTAAGGACTCTATCCTTGTTCTTCAGGAAGTAAATCCAAGTTTTCCGAGAGTGATCATCTATGAAGAGTACGTAGTACAAATATCCATTCAGGGATGCAACAATCATTGGCTCACATACATCTGAATGTATCAAGTCCAAGATTTCCTTGGATCTATTGTTATTGCTCAAAAAGGACCCTTTGACATTCTTGCCAAGGGCACAACCTCTACAAACACCTTTATGCTGAATCTGTATCTCTGGAAGATCTGTTACCATTTTCCCTAGAGCTGGAAGAGCTCTAAAATGAATGTGAGCAAGTCTCCTATGAGATAGCTCAATCACGTTGATAGTATCATGTAAGAGGGCCTGGACTAGTTTGATGGTCAATCTGTATAAGTTGCTTTCTTGAGCACCAATTACTTTGGCAGAATTTATATGTGAGTCTTTGTGCCATGCAAGAACTTTTCCTTCAGAAAAGGTAACCTTGTAGCCTTTGTCTTCTAAGTCAAAAATGGAGACAAGGTTCCTCTTCATCCTAGGTACATATAGTACTTCACTTAGCTGAAGATTCATGTCAGAATCTAATTGGAAGGTAGAAGTTCCAACCCCTTTCACATTATATCTGGCATCGTCTCCAAGGACAACATGTAGATTGGTTTCTTTCTCAACAAGATTAGTTAGGTGATCTCTAAAACTGGTCATGTGCCTGGAGGCACCACTATCAATTAACCAAGTATCATCATTAGTAGGAACCATACCTGAGAGTGTTGGAATGAATAAGAAGGCTTCTTCTTTGATGTCTTCATCTCTTTGAAGTCTTGGCTTCCAGGAACTGTATTTGCTTGATCCATCAAGCAAGTCTTCCATCATAGTTGTGTTCATCATATTTTAGATTCTTCACAAACCCTTGCCAACTGGGCTAGAAAACCATCGGCTAGGTTAGGCTAGCAACCTTAGGTTTTGTTGGGCTTATGATTACCAACAATAAGCCTTGAAAGTTAGAAGAACACTGGTGAGCTGAAGAGCTCCTTCAATGAGCTGCAGAAACCCTAATTTTGAAATTTCTGCAGAAAATTCTGAAACCCTTGAAGGTTGTTGGAGGTGCGTCGAAGGATGCCGTACACTCCTATGCAATTTTTAGCCCCAACGTCCAAGTATTAAGTGTTGGATCACCCAAAAAGAGAGGGTCGTACGGATTTTCTAGAAATCCTAGGAGGGCTGTACGGTTCTGCAAAAAGAGGACGACTTGCTTTGAAGGCTTGTGCAATGGCTTCTTCAAGACCTACGCTCTGATACCATGTTGAATTTTCACTATGCTAGGCTCAAGCATGAGGTTTAATTCATTTTTAGCATTGACTTGAACCATAGACAAATGCAGCTACACCATTAACAATTGCTGCAATAACCAAGATCACAAGAAGAAATACCTTGCACAAGATCACAAGAAATATCTTGGGAAACCCTTCTCAACAAGGGAAGAAAACCCAACAATCCTTTGCTATAATCTCAAGAGAAAGACCTCCCACACCATAGACCTAGCACACAAAAGGGTGCTCTCAAAAACCAAGAAGGCTAGTGCCCAAGAGAGGTGCATACTTCAGCCCTAGAACATGTACTTGCTGAAATTTCCAAAATCATATGTGTGTTGTGTTTCCTCAATGGGGAAATCACCTTTATTTATATTAGAATGGACACATCAAAAGTGGTGTCTATTGGCACTACAGGGCCGACCTCAATAACTCATAATATAATTAATAATTACCATATTAATTATCTTTTACATCAATTATCTTTCACTTTATGGCCGACTTGTACCCTTTACATCACAATTAGGGGACAATATAGGACGGGATCTCACATAACCACTAGTGCTCAGCCACTAGGGGCACGTCCACCTGTGCTCAACCACATGGACGTCCAACTCAACGGATCTCTATCTCACCGAGTCTCATAGGAGAATCATCTGGACACACACTCACTAGTGCTCAATCATTAGGGTCATGTCCACCTGTGCTCAGCCACAAGGACGTCCTACTCAACAGATCTCTATCTCACTGAGTCTCACAGGAGAATCATCTGGAGTACCACATCGTCTCAACTCTCTACACAGAGGAGAATAGTAAACCCATCACATGGGCTCCTTCACCCCTCACAGGGGCACACATCGTTTCATCTCAAATGATACACCCATCTCATGGGCATCTTCCCCTCACAGGGGCACACGACGTTCCATCTCCCTCTCAGAGAGGAACGACACACCCATCTCATGGGCACACCCAACTCATGGGCTCTCTCACAGGTGGACTCACTTAGTCTGTGTTCTGTAGGATGTCTCACACAACTATAATCATCAACACATGTCAGGTGTACCCAAATCAATCAAAGTCATAGAATCAAGTAAGATCAACAATCACAAGGTTCAAGAGTCCTTAAAAACATGCAAAGTAGGTCATTACTTAATATAGAAGCCACATAAGCAATTCAGGTATCCCCTTCAAACTTCACATTAGCTCAAGAGTTTATGCAATTTGGCAAGTTTAGGTATGGGAGGGCCATTAAAAGATCCTATTAGGTGTGTCAGTACCCATGTAGAGGGATATTTCCCGAGAAACCTATCTAAGTGTAAGTATGGTGGATAAAAACGTGTTGGGATGACTTCATGGTGATGGTGTCATTAACATGCAAGGCATCATAATTGGTCCATGTTCATGAGCGCCTTTGTAGAGGGAGCGCTTGCTGCTTGAGATACCCTTTCCTTGGTACTTTTTGCATTCCAAACCCCTTATATTTCCTTTTGATATTCTTTTGTTGCATTGCAAGTCACCTTTTTAGGTTTCAAGCACTTATTCTTTCATTTATCATTTCTTACCGGGATAAATTCCTCCTTATGGTTATGCATTCAATGTATTAGGACTAGGGGTGATTACCATTAGAGGGGGTAGAGCTCAAGATGAACTTAGGCTTTTGAGTTGGTCATTTATTGTCCTATTATTCTTCTTTCTTTTGTAGAATTCTATCTTTTTATCATTTTTTCTAGTTGTTGCATCAACCTCTGCATTCTAGCTCTTCTTCTCATAGAAGAATGAACCATTGGCCTTTTTGGTGTACATGTAACATCCATATCGAAGTTTAGTACACTGCTGAAGGCTCTAGGATGGACAATGTTAAGTATGAGGGGGAATGGTTCGCTACCCTTATTAAAGCCTCCCAGTAGTACCCCTGTTCCCCATGAGTGACAACATGGGACCGGGACACTAATGATGGCCACTAAGGAGAAACGAGGCAAAAAATAATAACTTCTTGAGCTTATGATCCATTATCCAACTTCAACGCATGATCCTCACTCACATGCCAAATGCTTTAAATATGACACTTTATATGAAACAAGGACTATTTTACCTCATAATGTGCCAGGTCACCCTCTTCCAGTGAACAATGCTGATTTGGTGTGATGAGTTGTGGTGATGAGGAGTGAGGCATATGAAGGGCTGACAGACTGTTGCCTGTGAGAATACTAATCATCAGCATCATCATCGAGATCATTGTATTCATTGCGGGCCATGTGACATGATCTCCTCTAGTTACCCCTAAGTGAAAGGGGGTAACAAACCTAAACACTAGGTAGCTAAAATTGAAAGCCTCCAATCAAAACAACGCCTTCTAATATGTTAATCTACAAAGCATGTTGTTGGAAACACGAACAACAAAAACACAAAATCAAACTTTGAATGCTACCTCTATTTTCTAATGAAAAGTGAAATAAGAATTACATTGCAATAGCTCAAAACTCAAATACGCTAACCAATACAGTGGTACGCTTGAGGTCTCCTTTATAGAATAGGAATACTTAAGGTTACAATGTATATGGATTCATGCAAAGGAGGGCCCTAATTGATAGGGTCAAGAAACCCTAACACTAATCACCTTGAGCAGTGCACCCTCCTACCTTTATAGGTGTGCCAGGAATAGTGCAGCCCTACTAAAGAAGAATGTGGCAAGCATTCGTGCATGTGCCTCCTTGGGATCTGCACTCTCCTCCTAGAATAGATCATCCTCATGCATTGCACCCTACTATCCCAAGGATCTACACCCTCATCTAACAATAGAAAAGTGCATGCAAAGATAGAAATAATAGTGAAGAGAACTAAGCTCCTAAAGATGGCATATGCATGCCTACAACATCTATGTGTCTCTATCACAATTTATAAAAAAATAATGCCTCTTAAAGGCTAAATGAGTGTGCCTCAAACCTCTCATAATAGTGCATGAATTCCAAGCCTAATTGAATCTACTAGGTATTGTATTGAATCTGCCGCAAAATTCTCGTTGTTCCTTATTGTTGGAGAATATTTATTGAGAAACTAGAGAAAATCTGAACACTCTTTGTGAGGAAAGTGTTCTTGACCATGCCACGTCTCTTGTTGAACATCTCGAACTGCCCCTTAGCTAGGGGCTTCTTCAAAATATCTACAGCTTGCGACTTTGAAGGAACATACTCAAGAACCAACAATTCTTTAGAAACTCTATTTTTGAGTAAATGGTATTGTATATCGATACACTTGGAGCGATTGTGAGATATTGGATACTCAAAGTGGCTAACATAAATCTCATTGTCACAATAGACTATAGTAGGCTCCAACATTTGATTAGTCAACTTTGCTATCAAGTTGCAATGCTAGATGGCCTCACAACTAGTAGAATTGGCTTATGATGTACTCTTTGAATTGAGTGCCACTAGCACCTACTTCCTGTTGAACCAAGATATCATACCTTAACCCAAGCTGAAACAAAACCATGAAGTACTCTTCCTGCCACTTGCATCTCCTGTCTAGTTAGAGTTAACAAAACCATGCAAGATCAACCAACCATCTCCCACATACCTTAGACCACAATGAATTCTTCCCTTTTGGTATTGGACCCCATGCTTTGCAACAACCTAGTGTTTTTGCCTTTTTGTTCAACCATTTATTGGTTCAAGGTGTTCACTGCAAAACACATTTTAGTTTTGTATTCACTAGATGCATACGGGAACCAATCAATTGCCTATGCAAAGAAGGAAATGCCAAATATTAATATAAATCAACATGTAACTTCAAATTTAGAACCATAAGAGTGGTCAAGGGTTTACAGTCCATTATCTGAAGTTTCTTCAGAATCTCCAGTCTATACTTAGACTGTCCAAGCAAGACCTCACCTGTGGGTTGTACCCTGTCAAACCTCCAGACCTAGAAAATAATGCATGAGGTTGTTGTCCTTCATATCAAACCCGCTTGCCAATTCTATCATGCACCATGCAATGAGCTTCTTAGAACTACTTGTAAGTATCAAGTTATTTACATACAAATCAAGACAAGCAAATTAGATCTATCAAGCAAATACTAAAGATTGGGATCAACAATAGTCTTGGTGAAGCTGTACGTGGTGCCTGCTTCAGCCTACAAAGGGCCTTCTTTAACTTACATACATGGGTATCCCACCCATACACCTCAAAACCTCTTAAGGTGATTAATGTATACTTACTACTCAATTAGTCCTGTTAGAACCCAGAATGGATTTCTCCCAAAATCTATTTTGGGTAATCATCAGAGATGGTCCGTCGATATATTACGGGATGGATTGGTTGGTCAGTCCATCATTCAATATTGACATTTCGTTAGTGCAAGTCAGACTTGGCACATGGCCATAGGTCTTTATTGCTAAAGGGTTAAGGATTGGACAAGTATTTTCGGTAGGTAGTTCACAGATAGGTACATCTAATGGATACATTGCATTCATACTCTCATATCAGTTGGACAGATTTTCAGTTGATAGCAGGTTCCCCATACTTTTTTTTCTGTGTAATGCATTTCCCGGGTAAATCCACCGGGCACTTCCCCTCGTTCCGGGGATGGTACCCAGGGTATACCAGATTCTGTAGAAGCTTGAAGCTTTGTCAACAATATACTGATTAAGAGCTCACCATGTCACTTGTGGTAATTGAACCTAGGTATGGAGGATAAGACTCCTCCTCTCAATGGCTCGGGCTAGACTCAATTGGCAGCAAGTTCCCCATACTTGTAGAATCATTGCAACATTTAGAGAACCTATGGGAGGGTGAAGACTCCTGAAGTGTTTGGTTAGATCAGTGCCTTTTCACTTTCCAATACATGAGCATCCATATGTTCACAGTGATCAAAGCTTATTCCAGAGTTAGTTTCACCAGATTTGGAGAAATTGCTATTTTTAGCAGTTTGCTTTTGTGCAGGAGCCAGAGATCTGGAGTTGGTATGGCATAGATGTTTACTTATTCAGGTTCCTTGTAAAAAAGTGAGTCCAATAAGGCTGCTTTTGTCTGCATGATAGATGTTCCTATTTTTAGCAGTCTCCAAATTTGGAATTGCTTTATTTGGCAACATTCTCATGGATGTTACCATCATTTTCAGTCTTTCCTGCTTTTTTTTCCTTTTCCTTTTTTCTTTTTCAGAGGTAGACTGCTTTTTTGGACATATCTATAATTAGCAGTTTCTATTTGTGGCAGGGACAGGTTGGAATCTGGATGTCATGGTTCCTAGTATGCAGTGATGGGGTGGTTCAAGGTTCCGGTTGGCAAAGAGTGATGAGTCCAGGGCAGCGTTAAGTGGGTGGATGGTCTCCTAGGGTGACACATAGCAGTTTGCTGGAAGAGTTCATGTGAGCAAGATGCCCAAAGGCCTAATTCTGAAATCCAAACTCGCTCTTGTTTGACTTTTCAAAGGTCTCATTCAACTTACCAGAATTGTGTTTCATGCTCAAACCCTAGATCGAATTCTTAAAGGGAGTGGTCACGCTTCCTATTTTTGTTGAAGTCTAAAAAGCTGAGTTCCCTTTGTCATCCTTGAGTGGCAAACATGCTAAGTCTGCCAAGCCAGAAAGGCTTTAACGCAAGATTCCCATTGTATTGCTTGAGCTTTCTGGAGATAAACTGTGTATAAAATTTTGAAACGTCCAATGTTTCGAGTGGACACTCCACCGATCATCAGGGACAAATAAAGCTGAAATAGTTCCCATTGCTAAATTTGGTCAAGCAGAAAAGGTTTGTTGACTGCTTGTGTATACTTGGCATCTTTATTAATCCTGTCAAGCAAGAAAAGCAGACTGTTCTTGCTAATTCTGATCTGATGGGTGGTTAATGCCTTTATTAAGTGTGTTGAACAAGGAAAGCCACTTCAGAAGACAGTCAGCGAGTTAGAGAAAAGACAGCCAGTGAATTAGAGGAGAAAAGTTAGAGAATTAGAGAAAAACAGGCCAGCAATCGGCAAACTAATGAGTCAGAAACAGCAGCAGTGACAGGTGGCCCGATTTTAGAATATTACTAAGAGGATAAATCACTGTAACATGATCCTTTACGGCAGCATATGAAGCTTATTATCTCTGATTCAGCACTGGGAATGGCAACAAACAGCAAGGTTTTTGGTATGTTTTTCAAAGAAGCAAGTGATACACTTTGCCAACATGCAGACATTGTCACATTTAGTCTGTTTTCTTTCCTTCTTCCACAGCCAGCTAGGTCAAATCACCATTCATATATTGAGTTCATATATAATTGAATTGGAGTTGGAGTTGAGGTGTTAGACAGTATTCTTCTCAGAGCAGTGTTGTAGCAGCAGACGATTCATCACTCTTTTGCCTTCAGGATTCCACAGAACATCCTCCACCACTGTTTGCTATTGGATCTTTGGCAGCCTATCATGTGTCATCACTATGATGTAATAAAGTCTCTTGAGTAATGCACGGGTTTGGTTCATTTATGCCTTGTTTCTGGTGTATTGATTTGATAGCATTTCAGTGACTTGAAGGTTTAGTGCAGTTATTTTGATTTGTCATTCACTTAAGGCGCACATTCACCTCACTTTGCTTCTTTCAACTTGTTGCTGTAACTGACTTTTAGGATCTGATCTCAACCACTCTTATTAAGGTCATCCTCGCCTTGACTGCTTATTGGCAGCTCAAGAGGGAGTTTTATTTTTTATGCTAATAAATTGGAGTTTCACTGCAGAATTCTTAGTTTGATCACAGCATACAACCCCTAGTGACACCTCCTTGAGACTGGAATAGTACCAGTCCAAACGGAGAGGCTTCCAATTGTGACAAGGGTTGGTTTGCCTATAGTTGTGGGGTGAATCTACCTGTGCAGATTTGTGTGATAACAGGTACTTGGGATTTCAACCATAATAACGAATTGGACAATGCGAATAACACATAAATCTGAAAAATTAAAAAACCCAAGAAAAAAACTTCAAGTTCAGAGCCAACCTTGTGCAAAGCAATCCAAAATTTGTATATTGCAGAGTCTAATGCAGTTCTGAATCATCAAACTAGACTCCTTTAGAGCAAGGCTCCAGCTATTGAAAAATATCTGCTTCAACTTCTAAGTTCCAACAGTTCTAATTCCATACTCTCACAGCTCAGTTCTGCAGGAACAAATGGCGCAAATGAGGCTTGTTATCACACAATCTATACTTTCCCAAAGCCTGAAGGCAAGTGGGCTTAGATTGACGTAACACGCAGGTAACCCTATCACTGTCACCCCAATAGGGTACCTCTTTCTCTTTAGGAGGAAAGCCTCACTCCAAGGGAGACGTCCCAGGACCCAGTTGGTTGATGAAGGGCAAAAAGATACAGCGAAAACCCACCCCTCTCTCTAGTTCACTCAGCAGAAGAAGTCACTTTGGTGAAGTTGAAAGGGACAAAGGAAAATGAAAATGGATTTGTACCTGCCCTTTACCAATGAAACATCAAACATTAGTAGCAACAGTTATAATCAATGACTTCTTAAACAAATTATGTGCTGCCTGAACAAATTACTATACAATGAAAGTGAGATCACAATAGCAGCAACGTATCTTGAAAGGTGGAAGTTATGATCAGGGTTGCCGAAGGGTCCCCCCCCCCCCCCCCCCCCCCC
>ML778193.1:177108-197898 GCA_009831015.1 Picea engelmannii | reverse complement strand
GTGGTTTTCAACACAACCATAAAAATCTGCAAAACCTATTGAGAAGGGAATGCCTTTTATGTTTTAACATAATCGTCATTAACAAGAAATATGAGTAAGAAAAATTGTTAGAGAGACATTTCTCATTTAATTTTCCTAAAGCTAAACTGCATTTTGCTCTTGTCTAGCATCCAATAATGAAATGTCACTTAGCCCTTTTTTAAATTGGTCGAGCCTTTTCAGAATTGGCAAGTGTAAGGGCTGTGCATAATACTGTATAGTATAGCTTGATATGCTTACAAGCTTGAAGCAACTACAAATGTTTATGGTGAATTTTAATATTTTTTGATATATATATATATTATTGCTGTCCCCAACCTGCCGTCTCCTAAAAAATTTGGGGGTGTGCTCTAGCCGTCCCAGGGACGCGTCCCCCCATCCCCGCCGTTCCCCCGTCCCGAAAACCAATGCAACATAGCATTAATCTTTAGGGTTTTGTCTGGATCAAATACAATATGAATATAATAATAATATTTTCTGAAGCTACTCAAACTTCAACAATATATATATATATATATATATATATATATATATATATATATATATATATATATAATTTTCTGTCTTTTATCCTGTGTTTTACTGTTTTATATTTTTTGAGGGCACTTTCTGTTGGTCATTTTTCACAGGCCAGAAACCTGTGAGAAACAACCAGCAGAACTGTTGGCCGCTTCTGGATAACTCAAGAAATATTTTTCCTGACCAGAAATGGGAGTCAGGAGCCAGAAATGGTGTTTATAGTTCCATTTTCGTTTTGGACAGTTTTCTGATAGAAATGGCTCCCTCATGTGTCATTTCTGGTAGCATAGCATATTTATACTAGTCTCAATTTGATAGTGGGAGGCCATTCCGAAGGGCAACCCACTGCCAGAGTCTCTAACCCTAGTCACTAGTGGGGCGCTTAGGGTAACAAATAATTGAACATTAATACTAACACCCACACACCACAGTTATTTTCTAATTTGACACACAAATTGCTAGTACCCCCTTTGAAATTGAGTTAGAATTTAATTCAAGGCACACAATATAAATTATAAATACATGTTGTTATGTGCTTGAAATACATAGTGAGTGATTACAGTGCCAAAACCGAAATATATAGACTACAGGGCAAGGTTAGCTTAGGGTTGTTGCTAATGAGTCAACCCACACACATCCATCTTACCCCAGCCGGGTTGGCATACAGGTCTGCACCTGCATCTAACCATGCAATACACAATCCGGACTTGTGGGCACACACAATAGTTATCTTACTGTATCACAAACAGTTCTTATCCGTTCTATGGATCAAATATCAGGTTTGGGTGTTCTGATATTTTTCTTCTTTCTCGTGTTATCTTGTTTTCTTTTTTGTGCTGTTCTTAAGAGGTTAAGTTGAACTTTCCATACTAAACTGAAAACCTTTTTCATTGTCACACACACAAAAGGACAGAGGCAGGGAGAGAGATGGACTAGAAAGAAAGTGTCTAACATAATTGCTATTACTGCAGCATTATGATGGTGATGTTTCCGAATTGGGGCTCTATTTTGTCAGTGAAAATAATGAGTATGGTGAACAAAAGGAGGAGGAAATGCTACCAGGTGGAAAGGATATGCAAGTTACTAATGAAAATGTTATCAAGTTCATTCATCTTATGGCAAACCACCACCTGAATAGTCAGGTAATTCTCCTATCAAGCTATGAAGTTTGGTTTTGTGAAAAGTGGATATTTTAACTTGTTTGGGATATTAAATTAATCATTTATATGTTCTTAAAGAGAACCTAAGTTTATCTCTCCATGTCTGAACTTGGTGCACCTTAATTTAATTGTTCTGTGTTGTTGTCATGCAGATACGCAATCAAAGCTCTTATTTTTTGCGAGGATTTCAACAGTTGATACAATCTGATTGGTTAAACATGTTTAACGAACATGAACTTCAGGTGAATTAAAATGAAACTGAGATTTGGGATATGTTTTTGGTTTCCTTGGCAATCTGAGTGAATTTTTATCTGAGACAGCTTTAAGTCTTAACACAAAGATTTTTACTATTTTATTTTTGGTAGATAAGTAATCATATTACATTTACATATATATAACAAAATAGGGACTGATCCCTTTAAATATTCTGATGTTGTATGAACATAAGCTGTTTCTATGCATGGTTGAACATTCTCAGTTATTGCCTAATTGGTTGTCAATCATGTTGTTATGAAAGGGCTCTCTATCCCTCTTGAGTCTGAAAAAAATTCTGAATCAGGTTTGTTATAACCATAAAGTTGGTATGTTATGCCTTGAAGAGGGAAGGGTACTCATTGAAGGTGCCGATCCAAGAATCATATGCTCTAATATGATTTGTTATGAACCAAGTTACTCAAAACAACACAATAAACCTAAATACACTAAATGTAAACATCCTTGCAGGTACTGATCCAAGAATTGGCTGCTCTAATGGCACTTGTTATGAACCAAATTACCCAAACAGTACAATAAACCTGAATACATCAAATGTAAATGTCGAGCACAGCTCTCAATAATATCAATAATGATCTGTTACATGATAACTATAAGATATTATGAGCAATACTCTGACTAACCCCAAATACATTCCATATGCAATGATCATATCCGATGTGTAGTAAATTGTAATGACTATTAGCTGCTTATATATACTAGTTCTCACTCATTACTCATGTTGGCCCAGTGGCAGGCTGGACTAATATTTACTTAAATACATGTGACCCCTTATACTGCATAGAGTGCCATTACATACTCCCATTAGGGCCCTAACAAGTTTACAAGGTGACTATTAAATGAGAAGAAATGAAATACTATTTTTGAAACTTAGTGAAGGAAAATATATCTTTTGAAGGATTTCACTGCTTACTAATACTCTTTACTTGAAGTTGATGATGATCCTGGAGCTGAACACCCAACCTTTTGCAAGTTGGTGAAGCGAGTTGAAAGAAAAGTTATTTGTGGCTGGATTTTGTTGGCTTGTTTATTGGGAGCATCATCTTCAGCTTCATGAAGTAATTTATGAGTGACAAAGAACATTACTATTTTTGGTGTGCGGTTTAGATGTTGTTTCTGTTGTTTAGGCTTGTGATTATCCATATAAACAAATTTTCCATCCTTCTTCAAGCAGGAACCTTAGTTCTAACTAGGTTTTCATCCCTAGTAGAATTGTTAGGGCACATCATATGAACAACGTCGCTTAGTTCACAGCACCTACACAGTTTCTTATTAGATTGACTAGGTCAAAGAACAAAATGCTGCACAAAGTGTCTCTATTCTACGAGCTTGCAGCGTTGAATGGTAGGTCAATGTTTTGTGTCATGTGATACCCAATCACCTTGTTTTGATGGATGCCTGCCTGCATGTATTAGATCTCAAACTTTGATGTTCTCTATTTCTGCCATGCTTTAGCTCTCTGAAACTTGAACGAAGCTTTTGGCTTCCACTTTGCCAAATAAAATTTTCCTAGTTTTTTATTTTTCTTATTGAAACTATATTCTTCTTTAGAATGAGATTAATATTAAAAATAGAGAAACCTATCTTAAACTTTTAAGTTAGTTTGCGACATGTGTCCCTCATTCTTGTAATGAACTGGATCTCCTAGTGATCTCGGTGTTGTCAGTGTTTAATTATTCGTCATCCTCAACATTTCCATTTGAAAGTTTTCATTTGATGATGATGATTCAACCTCATAAATGCTAAGGGGTTGAGCTTTATATTTTGCTTTGTTGTCCGTCTCCAAGTTAAGAGATCAATTTACAACTCCATTATAAGAAGTTTGTGGGTGCACCTATCTTTTCTTCCACTAGATAGGTGGTTTCCCTTTTATTAACCATGTTTTCTTAAGCCCTTTTGTCCAGTTCATGTTAATAATAATAATCTAATTTGAAGGTCACGATTTAGCGAGAATCCAACTTGATATATGAGACCCCTTGTTTGTGAAACAAGGTACCCCCTTGGTGCAGGGATTTGACTCGTTAAGTCTACAAATATGTACATACCCTACACTTCTTTATAATTGCATTTAGTTTATGATCATATAGTCAAGCCATCTAACCCTAATCCTATTTCAAATTTTCAACTTGATCATTTGGCACCTCAGTTTCCTCTAGAATCAACTTGATGTTGTTGATTCTTTCGTAAAATCCCTAGAAGGAAAAACCTTATACCAATCATCTACAACATTTCTCATTTTCACTAGATTCCGAAACCCTAGAGGGCCTAGTGTTACACATCAAAATTACTCACTTCAAAAGTGTTGCAAGTGTCGTCATTACAAGTGTTGTAAGTGTCGCATCTTGTCCGCAAGTGTCGCATCTTGACCACAAGTGTCGCAAACATCCTACTGCCATCTTGCCTATGTCGTGTTTCTAACGACATCATAAGGACACTTAAGACACCTCAAAGACTGGTTTTGAAGAGGAGAAATCACTTGACAAGAAGTACAAGCCTTTTGCCACTGGAAAAACCACTAAAAAGTCGTTTTTTGGAAGGGAGCGCTCCCCTATGCTCTGTTAGGGAGCGCTGGCGCTTTGTACCCTCTTCCAGGGGAGCATTCCAACGCTCTGTGTCCCTTTTGAGGGAGCGCTAACCTTTTTTGGGTGAAATTTGGTTTGTTGGAGGAAATCAGGGGAGAATCCGCTCAATCTCTGAGGTTGGTTGGATTCGAATATGAGTTCAAGGCAGGATCTTAGGGAAGATCCACAACTGAAGGAGAGGAATCCTCAACTTATCCCAAAGATCTCTCAAGTGGTTGCGCCTCTCCAAGCTTATATAAAGAGGCCTTCTCATGGTGAAAGGTACAGAAAAGATTGGAGGTATGAAACCTATGATCTTGTAGGTAATATACAATACATGGATAGAGAGAGAGATACCAAACTTATGATCTCATAAGTGGTATTGCCATTGAAGCATAATCAGTGTAGATTACTTGAGCAAAGGGGTTGGACAAGAAGAGCTGGAAGAAGCTGCTGCACCTTCATCAGAGGATTGTAAGTACTCTTCATTTGTTCTCATTAATATACATACATGCTTGGCCTGTTTCTCTCAAGTTTATGTTTGTTCCACATGAACTTGTCTTCAGTAGAGAGATTTGTATTTGAGCTAATCTCGGTAGAATAGTAAGCTTGTTGTATCTTTGTTTGTTCTACAGGACCTATCGAGGAGCTTGGGATTGAAGCTCAACTTGGACTTTGCGAGGACAAATGCCATTTAAAAAGGTACACTTTTCTTCTTCCTCTTCATTCATTAGCTTAATTAGATCTAAAAGGATGTCAGTGACCAATGATAGCACCCTTTCTGTCTTGGTTTTAGGGGTCTAGATACCAAGAGGGAATCTGCTTGTCCGCAGGAGGATTCACCTGTAACAAAAATTGGTGACTCCACTGGGGAGGAGCTTTGATTTTTGTTTCCTTTCCTAGATCTTGTTTTGTCCCTTTGCCCACTTCTTGACCTTCTCCATACTATCTTTGATTCTTAGATCTGATTGATTGGCTCTTGATTTCATCACCTTCAAGTTGATTGACTGAGTTTGCTTGATTTTTTGACTTTCTGGGCATTTTTTTTGAATTTTTTAGAGGCCAACGCTCCCCTACCCTTGCTACCAGAGCGCTGGCGCTCCCCACTACACTTACATCAGAGCACTGCCCCTTTTTTGTGCAAAATCCTCTAGGTTTTCATTCTCTGAAGTTCAATTTTTGCTTTTGGCACTTGCTCAGGGTCTTGTCATCTTAGTTTATCTTTATCTTGGCCTTCAACACTCTGCTTTCTAAGAATTTATCACTTTTTGTTTGGGTTTGTGACATTTTTTTCTTCCTTACCTAGAAATCACTCTTTGTGTTTGTTGATTTAGAGTTAACTTGTTGTTTTCTCCTCATTTATCTGATTGAGTAGAAGCCTTCGTGAGGAGACTCAAAGGTCTATGCACCTTTCCTTTTGATCTTTGAAGTCATCTTCGTAGCAATTAAGTTTTGAGTGGTTTCTCTATTCTCCCTATCTTTTCTTGGATTCTTCTTTGCATTTATTGTCTTCCTTGAATGCTTGCATTTAAAGTAGCGGAATTGCATGTTTTTTGACATTTTCGGACATTGTGCATCTGAAATGATGAATGTTTTTTCCTTCTCGTAGCATAGTTTTCATCGAAATGAAAAGATTGCATTTTCATCTCTTTGCATAACTTTCGAGTCGGTCAAAACACCATATTGTCCACGCCATTTTCCTTTTGAGAAACAACAGCTTCAAAAATCAAGCGCTAAACTTAAATTGATTCGACATTTTTACATTTTCTGGTAACAAACCTACATTAGATTAGTTGTAGGGCTTTGGAATAGGTGTGAAAGATAATTTTCCAAATCTGCAAACAAACATAGGATCTTGTGGTAGGGAGCGGTGAAATCCAATTGCTGCATTTTGTCTTAGGAAGCCCTTCTCACACAAGGGTCAAACCTGAGGTTGCATTGAGACTAGCAGAGTTACTCACCCTGCTTTGTTGGTCTTGGTGTAGAGATTGTGCGTATTATGGGGGTCGCTTGAAGGTATACCCACAATGATGAGTGGAAGCCTTTCAAGTTGATTTCGGGCTAGATACCCTGCCCTTGCGCATGGATCGGACTGTTGATTGTTTCCCAAGGCATAACTGTTGTAGTTGGTAACTTTAGTGGCCTATCTCTTTAGGGTCTTTACACAAGGTGACTGTGGAGGGGCAAGTCTTCACGGTACCTGTAATTGATGTTGGCCATATTCACTCGGGCTCCTTGGAGGGTATACCCACAATTATGTGTGGGAGCTTGCACCAGGGTGTAAGTTCGTTAAGCAGGTTGTCAACGTAACTTTTCCACCTGCTCTATCTCAGCCCCTTCTTACTTTGTTCCTGCGACGTTGGATTTCATCACCAACTAGTGTGCTCATTGTGAGAAGGTTTTGTTTGCTTGCTTGCTTGCTTACTAGTTTTTTTAGCGTGTGTTGTTTGTTCTCCCTAGCAGAATTTAGGTTGGAGCTTTATTTTTATGGCGTCAGTTCCCAGGATGACCCATGAAGGAACCCCTTTGCTAGGGGAATCCTTTGTTTTTCCTCCTTACGGAAACGTTGGTCCTCTTTACATCGCTACTTTGAGCCTTCTAGGTTTCACAATTGGGTTACCGGTATGGTTGTTACAATTTGAGCCTTCCAGGAGATCACCGGAGTGGAAAACAACCAAACCGGTAACCCAATTGTGAAACCTGGAAGGCTCAAAGTAGCGATGTAAGGAGGACCAACGTTTCCATAAGAAGGAAAAACAAAGGGTTCCCCTGGCAAAGGGGTTCCTTCATGGGTCATCCCGGGAACTGATGCCATAATAATAAAGCTCCAACCTAGATTTTGCTAGGGAGAACAAACAACACACGCTAAAAAAACTAGTAAGCAAGCAAGCAAACAAAACCTTCTCACAATGAGCACACTAGTTGGTGATGAAATCTAACGTTGCGGGAACAAAGTAAGAAGGGGCCGAGATAGAGCGGGTGGAAAAGTTACGTTGACGACTTGGTTAACGGACTTACACCCTGGTGCAAGATCCCACACATAATCGTGGGTATACCCTCCAAGGAGCCCGAGTGAGTCTGGCCAACGTCGATTCTAGGTACTGTGAAGACTTGCCCCTCCATAGTCACCTTGTGTAAAGACCCTAAAGAGATAGGCCACTAATGTTACCAACTACAATAGTGATGCCTGGGGAAATAGTCGACAGTTCGATCCACGCGCAAGGGCATGGTATCTAGCCCGAAATCAACTTGAAAGGCTTCCACTCATCATTGTGGGTATACCTTCAAGCGACCCCCATAATACACGCAATCTCTACACCAAGACCAACAAAGCAGGGTGAGTAACTCTGCTAGTCTCAATGCGACCTCAGGCTTGACCCTTGTGTGAGAAGGGCTTCCCAGGACAAAATGCAGCAATTGGATTTCACCACTCCCTAACACAAGATCCTATGTTTGTTTGCAGCTTTGGAAAGTTATCTTTCACACCTATTCCAAAGCCCTATAACTAATCTAATGTAGGTTTGCTACCAGAAAATGTAAAAATGTCTAATCAATTTTAGTTTAGCGCTTGATTTTTGAAGCTGTTGTTTCTCAAAAGGAAAATGGCGTGGACAATATGGTGTTTTGATTGACTCGAAAGTTATGCAAAGAGATGAAGATGCAATCTTTTCATTTCGATGAAAACTATGCTATGAGAAGGAGAAAACATTCATCATTTCAGATGCACAATGTCCCAAAATGTCAAAAAACATGCAATTCCGCTACTTTAAACGCAAGCATTCAAGGAAGACAATAAAATTCAAAGAAGAATCCAAGAAAAGATAGGGAGAATAGAGAAACCACTCAAAGCTTAATTGCTAGGAAGATGACCTCAAAGATCAAAAGGAAAGGTGCATAGACCTTTGAATCTCCTCACGGAGGCTTCTACTCAGGTAGATAAATGAGGAGAAAACAAGTTAACTCTAAATCAACAAACACAAAGAGTGTCTTCTAGGTAAGGAAGAAAAATATGTCACAAACCCAAACAAAAAGTGATCAATTCTTTGAAAGCAGAGTGTTGAAGGCCAAGATAAAGATAAACTGAGATGACAAGACCCTGAGCAAGTGCCAAAAGCAAAAATTGAACTTCAGAGAATGAAACCCTAGAGGATTTTGCACAGAAAAGGGGTAGTGCTCTGGTGTAAGGGTAGTAGGGAGTGCCAGTGCTCTGGTAGCAAGGGTAGGGGGGCGCTGGCCTCTAAAAAATTAAAAAAAAATGCTCCAAAAATCAAGCAAACTCAGTCTATTAACTTGAAGGTGATGAAATCAAGAGCCAATCAATCAAATCTAAGAATCAAAGACAATATGGAGAAGGTCAAGAAGTGGGCAAAGGGACAAAACAAGATCTAGGAAAGGAAACAAAAATCAGAGCTCCTACCCAGTGGAGTCGCCAATTTCTGTTACAGGTGAATCCTCCTGCAGACAAGCGGATTCTCTCTTGGTCAAGATGCGACAATTGCGGACAAGATGCGACACTTACAACATTTGTAATGATGACACTTGCGACACTTTTGAAGTGAGTAATTTTGATGTGTAACAAATAGGCAAAGGTTGGTACAGCCCAAGCTCCCTAGAAGGTGAACATCCCCTGATGTAATTGTGCACTTGTTTCAGCATGGAAGGCCAAATGAAGTATCTCTGCAGATGTGACAAAGTTTCTTGCACACTAAAGTGCCCTCCATAGGATGATGAGTGGGCTTCCTTGATAAGATGAAGTTGAGATGATCCAACTGGAACACAATTGTTTCAACTTGTAAAGAAAATCATGCCAAACTGTGTAGTTGAGGAAGGGGTTTTGATTGAAGATATGGAGTTGTTATATGGACTCGTCACTGGAACAAAGTAAGGGTCTGTGGCATACTAGGAATTGGAGATCAACTCTTAGATCTAAAGATAGAGAGGGCCTTGGAAGGGAGCCTGTTATCGCACAATTTGTACTTTCCCAAAATCCAAAGGCAAGTGGACGGTAAATTGGCGTAACATGAGGTTGTCCTATCACTGTCACCTAAATAAAACACCTCTTTCTCTTTAAGGGTGAAAGCCCAGGGGAGACGTTCCGGGTGACCTGGGGTTTTGAGAAGGTAAAGGTTATGGTATCAAGAAAAGTTGTCCCCTCTCACAAGTCACACCGATCAAAAAGTCCCAAAGGTTTAACAATATGAAGCAAATATATGCTTAAATGTACATGCTCAGAACAAGACAACAAGAAAACACTATTTTGCAAGTAACAATTGATGTTAGAGCTTCGTAAAACCTTGGACTTTAAGTAAAAACAACAAGCTGATGTATAAGATGAAGCAAACAAAAATTTATAACAACAATGTATATATATTAATAGCTTCACAATTAAGCCTTGGATAAGCTTAAAAAATGACCCAAAATGATAATCTAGAATTAGCAATATGTTAGCACTTGTCAGAAGCTAAGAAGGCAATGTAAACATCAACTTTAACAATTGCTTTTAGGAGCTTTTACTGCTGCAATATATGGCTGTAGCTTACTTTTGTAACAACAACAATAATGTTAGTAGATTAGTGTAATCTAGGGTGAGGAGTAGTTAGAAAATAGCTTGAGGTAAATGGTTTTGGGGTTGTTTTCATCAATCAACCAAGTATGAGGTATAAACCAGTGTCTTTAGGGCTAATGTTGTCACTTTTAGCAGCAACAGCCTTTGAAGGAAACAAATGATAATGTGTGAGCTGAAGAAAAGAGGGAGAATGGTTGAGGTGTTGGTAACCCAAGGCCTCAATCACCAAGCCCTGGAAGGAAAATGGCTACTAGTAAGTAGGTAACCCTAGGCCCTAGCGGTTTTCCTTCTTCTTTAGCTCAAGCTTGAGATAAATAAAAACTTAATGAAGCAATGGTGTTAGAGTGCTACAAAGGTAGGGCTCTAGCACATGCTTCAATGGATATGTCTTCTGGCAAAATCCAGTAGGTGGATAGTTATTGGGCATGCTTCAACTTTTGAAATGCTCATTCTACGTCAGGATTTCAATGGAGACCCTTCTAATTGCTCGTTTGATTCAACATGTGACCATTGTGGGGGAATCGGTGAATGAATTTCCTATATAATTCATGTTGAAATATTGTAGCTTCGAAGAATATTCTAATTATATTTGAGTTATTATTTTATAGATCAAATCCCCTTTTGTGGATTGATCAAGTCGAGTCTTGTATAAGATCAAATCCCTTTTTATGGATTGGTCAAACTGTATTTGTATAGTGGTATTTGTAAAGTCGACTCCTAGTAATTATAAAGTGGTTTTAACCACTTCTAGTAGAAGTCAGCTCAACCAAGTGAATAGACACAACCCTAGAGCCATCTCACACTTGTATTTATATGTGAGGTTGGTGTCTCATTTGTACACACTCACTCTCACTCCTCTAGTGCGCATATTTTGAAGGTAGTTGCAAGAGGAAGGAGAAGAGAGGCGCATGCTCAATCTTGGTTTATCTTTGGTGTTTTGGTCTTAGTCTTGGCATTGTATTGGAAATCTATTATTGAGGAAGTTTTTGCTGGGTTTTCTGCCCCATGTGGGTTTCCTAGGATAAAATGCTGCGTACCTTGTGATTGTGTTTCTTTCAGTGATCCTCTTTATGTTGTTGTTTTGGAAATGCATTGAATGCTCATGTAATTTGGAAATAACCTAATAACAACAGTAAAAAATTAACATGGTATCAGAGCTTGACTTAATAGAGCATCTTTAACTAGGTATCTCGACGTCACTATTGTCGTAAAAGAAAATTAGGGATTTTTACTGAAGAGGAATTTTTGACCAAAAACTATCTTGGGAAGTGTGCCCTTCCCTAGCGCATCTTTTGGCAGCTTCGACGAACTTTTTCAGTGGCCATATTCTCCGGATAGTCAAACCCTAGTTTTTACTGGTACCAGAAAACTAGAAAACCAGGAAACTAGGACCAGTATCAGAAGTACCTGTTATCCCCTAGCCTAGGGATAACTAAGGAGACTATGTCTTGAGGCCCACAGGTCCTAGACATGGAGTACCGAGGGCCATATTGACTTGAGCCTGGCCTTGGAGGGCCATCTTTAATCTTCAGTGCCTCCATCTTGTCAGCAACAACAACATCCATCCCATCGACCTGTTCCTTCAGCAATAGTGGGTCTTGCTCCATGAGTTAATGAGTCTGGGTATCATGGTATGTGTCACTCTGATTCTCAAAACATTTGAATATGTGCATTTAATTCTTTTTACTTCTGACGTGTGCTTGGACCTTATGCCTTTCCACTTGTCCACGCTTGGGGGAAATGACAGGATGCCCTAGCAAGTTGGTTCCCATAGGGTTTGAGTTGCTAGTGGGTGGGTTCATGAAAGGTCATCGTCCATTCCCACCATACTTATCACTTTTCATCTTTTTCCCTCTCATCCATCCCCTACATTGGTTCGGGCATTGGGTTTACCAAGCTAGCAAAGGGTTGTACTTTACCTTGTGGGAAGAAGGGGCTAAAGGCCCAGAGGGTAAAAGTAGCTGGCAAAAGATAAAATCCAAAAGAACAAAACCTTTAGATGCTTCGCCTAGGGATCCCCGAGAAAGAAATAAAAGGCTTCTTAGCAAGAAACAGAGGGACGCATGAAATAATAAATTCAAGACCTAATTGGAGGATAGGGGGTCTCATCATGAGCCAACCTATTAGATCCATGGGCATGTAGCGGTATGACACTACCATTCAGTTGGTCATCACGCCAGGGTAGTGGCTCTTGGTGGCATAGCCAAGAGAAAGTGGGTCTCATCATGAGCTAACCTTTTCATCTCCGTGAAATGCTTGTGGGTAACATTGTCACCACTGGTCACCACGCCAGGACAGTGTCCCCGAAATAGTTGCTTGAAAGAAAAAACAATAAGATAAAAAGGTAAAAGGCATTGAATGGGCTTGGAAACATTTGCATCCATGACAAGGTGCAACTCACCCTCTTCAGAGGCACCCAAAAGTAAGCCATACATTCCCCTATCATCACTACACCCATTGCTCAAACATCTCTACACCACCTCATCCACTTACATGGCCTGGATTTGTCTTCACCTCGAAACATCCCACATGCAATGAGAATTAGCCCAGTAGGATCTCCTGACACCCTCTCCAAACTTGGCTTGTAGAATAGCATAACGTCTTTGAGCACTTGTCTGGGAAAGGGGGGTTTTATGCACATGTTTAGATAACTTGATTATTAGACGTGATTGACATTGCTATGATCCTTGTGACTTATGAGCCCATAGAGGGCTTACTTCTTGTTGTTACAGGGCCACACCCGACAGACAGGTACACATGGGGAGATGATTAGTTCGGACCTCCATAGGGCTAAAAGCCCACTAGATGGATGCTAAGACCCCAGCCAGGGGCAGACACATGTCAGAGGCTTGCACCAGAGAGAGAGGAGGACATTCCACCAGAGACAACCTGACAGGCCTGGACCCAGGGGGGTCTTTCCCTCCCACTATGATGTTGGCCTTGAAATGGCCATGACGTCACCTCTGTGACCCTTGACGTCACCCAGTGTTTGATGGACACTTTGAAGGTAGTTGTGTGCCAAGTGCATGTGTGGCTTGATCCAGAGACCTTGGGAGGCCTAACGTTTTGCTCCTGGAGGCCAACTTTTCACCAGAGAGGCCTAACGTCACCCTAAAAGGGCATGACGTCACCTATTCTGCTTGATTCAGGGTTTAATTTGTGATTTTTATGTAAAAACTGAATATTACATGTAAATTGGCCATGTCGGCCTTCTTGACCTAATTTGTAAATTAAAAGTCATTTGTGGAAAATTCTCTCTTATTTTCCATCATCTTTCACTCACACTTAGTGAGGTTTGAAATTTGCGCCCTACTTGGGGTTTATTGGCTGAAATTTAGTGCGCACTTCTTGAGGGAGGCTAGTTTTGGTGCATTTTAGCATTTTTCTTGGTGGAAAGTCTTCAACTAGGCCTATTGGTAGATGATTCTTGGTGAATGTAAGTAAATTTCTGCAATTCTTCTTCATTTTGAATGGTTATGGTGTATTTATCTTGCATTTCTTCCAATATTATGAAATTGCTTTCTTAAAACTCTAGGAGGTTAAAGCACATGTTATTGTTCTTGCCTTAACAACTTTTCACCTACTAGATTATGCTAGAAACCGTACTTTCTGGAAGCTTTGTGCTAAGGGCCTTGCCATTGCAACACCCTAGCATCTTTTGCTTCATCTAGCCATCATCTACTTCATCCTTGAGCTAAAGAAGGAGGGAAGCCGCTAGGGCCTAGGGTTACCTACTTCCTAGTGGCCATTTTCCCCCTAGGGTTTAGTGATTGAAGCCTTGGGTTACCAACACTTCAATCATTGACCTTCTTGTCTCTAGCTCTAATATTATCATTTTTTCCCTTCAAGATTGCTGCTGCTAAAAGAGACTCCATTAACCCTAAAAGCACTGATCTAAGCCTTGCATTTGATTGATTGATGAACACAACTCTCAAAACTTTTACCTCAAGCTATCTACTAACTTCTCTTAACCCTAGAATAGGCTAATTTACTAACCTACTTGCTGCTGTTACAAATGTAAGCTACAACCATTTATTGCAGCAATAAAAGCACCTAAAAGCAATTGTAAAGTTGATTTATACACCTCCTAATTAGCTTCTGACAAATGCTAGTATTTTGCTATTATTGAGTGATTATTTTTGGTCATTGTGAAGCTCTTTAAAGGCATTTATTTTGAAGCTATTGTCTTATAAACATTGCTGTTATAAAATTCTATTTGCTTCATCATACATCAACTATTGCTTTTATTGATAAGTCCATGGTTTTATGAAGTACTAACATCAAATTGTACTTGGAAAATATATCATTTTCTTGTTGCTTTGATCTGGGTAGGTACATCTAAGCATTTCATTACTTCATTGGTTAAAACCTTGGGACTTTCTGATCAGTGTGACTTTTGAGAGGGGATACTTTTATAGACACTTTAACCTTTGCCTTCTCAAGACTATTTCTCTAGGGTTTCTCAATTCAAGGAAGAGTTAGAGGCAATTAGAGACAACTTAGATGAAGATGAACGTGTGATGACAACTCTTAATGGTCTCACAAGACCATGGGATACCTTCATCCAAACTATTTGTGCAAGAAAAGAGAAACTCCAATTTGACAGTTTATCTAAAGAATGTGTTCAAGAAGAAGCAAGAGTGGCCAACCGAGAAGCTGTCCTGTTAAGAGATGAAGATTAAGCCCTAACTGCTCATGCTAAGGGTGGAAAGAAAAAGTCTCATTTTCAAAAGGAGATCCACATTCATAAAGAATCTTACTCTCCAAAGAGATTCCAGAAATATCATAAGGGTCAAAGAAAGGGAAAATAATTCTCCTCTTATCAATGTTATCATTGTGATAAGATGAGACACATTGCTAAGAATTGTCTTGCTAGAAGGGAAGAATACAAGAGGAGAAATAACAAAAGACATCATGCCCATGCGGCTGAAGATGATGAGCCACCCAAGAAGTTAACAAAAAAAGAGATTGAAGAATATGTTTTGTTTTCTGTTCTCTCAGGATCTGTGACACCTGGAGAGGATACTTGGCTCATAGATAGTAGTGCCTCTAAGCACATGAAGGGTCAGAAGAACACTCTCTCCATCCTTATAGAAAAGGACTTCCCCCAAAAAGTTTCACTTGGAGATGATTATCAGTACCTTATCAAAGGAATGGGAGAAGCCAGCTACAAACTTGATTCATGAACTCTGATGAGAATGAAGGATGTACTCTTTGTACCAGGTTTGAAAAAGAACTTACTTTCTATTTCAGCCCTAGATAAGAAGGTATTTAGGGTTGCATTCATAGATGGTTAAGTTCTTATGTGGTCTAAAGGAAAAACTATAGAAGATGCAGTAGTTACGGGAACATAAGAAGGTGGTTTGTACAAGTTAAAAGGTCACTCAGATGTAGCCTTGGCTCACTCTACTGAAAGTTCTCGTGAACTTTGGCATAGAAGAGTAGCTCACATCAACTGCAAAGCCTTACCATATGTAAGCAAGGTAGTTACAGGTTTTGCCAGAATTAAAGGTTGATCATGAAGGTGTATGCAAGCGATGTGAACAAGGAAAGAACATAAATAATCCTTTCCAAAGAGCGATAGTAAAGCCATCAACCTCTCTAAGAACGTATGTATACTATGTATCCTTTATTGACGATTACTCTCGTAAGACTTAGGTTTATTTCTTGAAGTCAAAAGATGAAGTACTTGGAAAGTTCAAGGAATTCAAAGCCTTGGTAGAAAACCTCTCCGAAAGGAAAATCAAGATACTTAGGTCAGACAATGGAGGAGAGTACACTTCAAATGAATTTAGAAGCTTTTGCAGAGATGTCGGGATTAAGAGGGAGCTCACCACTCCCTATAATCCTCAACACAATGGTGTAACAGAAAGAACGAATAGAACAATTATGGAAGCAGTAAAGACTATGATTCATGATCAAGATCTTCCAATGCACTTATGGGCCGAGGCAACAAGAACAACAGTATATGTCCAAAACAAATTATCCCATAGTGTACTTGGATTCAAAACTTCCAAAGAGATGTTCACTGTAAAGAAGCCAGAAGTAAGCCATCTCAAAATATTTGGTTGTGCAGTGTTTGTACACATTCCAAAAGAAAAGAGAACCAAGTTGGATCCTTCAGGAAAGAAGGGAATATTTGTTGGATATTGTGAGGTCTCTAAGGCCTTCAAACTTTACATACCAGGTTACCATCATATTGAGATCAACAAAGATGTAACCTTTGATGAAGATGCAACACTCAAAAGATCAAGGAAATGCCATCTTGAAGAAGTATATGAAGAAGAACCTGTAGCTCCCAGAATTGCAGAACCCGTGAAGGAAGTTATAGTTACGCTTGGGAATGAGATTCCAGAAGATCATGATATGATAGAATATCAAGAACCTCCCTCTTTGACGATCTCTCACAAGAGAAAGCCAACTTGGGCGAAATAACTTATTCAAGATGGAGAGAAGTATGGTTCCCCAGAAGGAACCATGAGACAAAGCAAGAAGCCTAAGCCTTTCTCCAACTATATGGCCTTGATGTGTGATCTCGTAGAGAAGGAACCTACTTGCTTTGAAGAAGCCGTTCATAAGAAAGAATGGATGGACGCCATGACAGAAGAATACCAGTCCATTATGAAGAATGATGTATGGGAAGTAGTTCCCAGACCAAAGAACAAAGATGTGGTATCTTCCAAGTGGATATACAAAATAAAACATGCAGTAGACAAAAGCATTAAAAAACATAAGGCAAGATTTGTGGCTCGTGGATTTTCTCAAAAGGAAGGTATTGACTATGAAGAAATGTTTTATCCTGTAGCCAGATACACTTCTATTAGAACCATCATAGCTCGTGCAACCAAAATGAAGTGGAAGTTACACTAGATAGATGAGAAAACAACTTTCTTAAATGGTGTTATTGAAGAATAAGTGTATATAGAACAAACACAAGGGTTTGAAGTTGAAGATAGAAAGACTCATGTTTGCAGGTTGAAGAAAGCTCTTTTCGGGTTGAAGCAAGCTCCTAGAGCTTTGTATGGCAGAATTGATAGTTTCTTGACAAGCTTGGGCTTTACTAAGAGTAAAGCTGATACTAACCTATACTTCAAGGTTATGAAAGATGAGCCAATTATATTGCTACTATATGTGGATGATTTATTCTTGACAAGAGAAGAAAAGCTCATCACAGATTGCAAGAAGAAGCTCGCTGCAGAGTTTGAAATGAAAGACCTAGGACCCATGGATTATTTCTTAGGTCTTGAATTTTGGAAGAGCCTAGCAAAGATCTTCCTTAACCAAGGGAAGTATGCAGTTTAAATACTGAAGAGATTTGACATGTTAGAATGTAAATCCATGAACACACCCATGGAAACGAATTTGAAGCTCCTGGTTGATACTTCGTCAGAGTTGATTGATGCTACTTTATACAGACAAATTATTGGATTGTTGATGTATCTGACAAATACCAAGCCAGATATATGCTTTGCTGTGAACACCTTGAGTTAGTATCTGGTGGAGCCTAGACGTGTTTACCTTGTAGCTGCAACACATGTGATGAGATACCTTAAGGGTACGGTGGATTATGGTCTCTGTTATACTGGAGATCATGACTTCGGACTGTATGGCTATACTGATTTAGATTGGGCTGGAAGTGCTTCAGACAAAAAGAGCACTTCAGGATGTTGTTTCAGTTTAGGGTCAACCATGACTTCATGATAAAGAAGGAAGCAATCCAATATTGCTCTCAACATGGCATAAGCGGAGTACATTGCAACATGTTCCGCCAGTTGTGAAGCCATATGGCTTCGAAAGTTTTTGACATGTCTGTTCGATCTGGAGATGGAAGGCACCGTGATTCTATGTGATAACCAACATTGTATAAAGATGACAGAGAACCTTGTGTTCCACGACAAGTCGAAACACATAGAGATCCGATATCACTACATTTGTGATATGGTGCAGAGGGGAGCTGTAAAGCTCCAATATGTTAACAAAAATGAGTAGGTTGTAGATGTGTTGACTGAAGATTTTCCAGGTCCTATCAAGCTGCCAACTAGGTCTGTCTTTGACCTCAAGTTGGCTCTAAGTTTCAACTGTCAATGAAGGTTTTGCTGCTGTTTTAGGACAACCAATAGTTCATGAACTTCTTGCTGATTTGTTACGGTTACATTCACAATTTTAGGTGCTCTAGCATGTAGTTTTAGTCACCAAGGGTTAGCACATGCATACTAAAAACAATGTAACACACCTAGAGATCTTTACAGCTGAAAATATCGTAGTTCTACACTCCAACACACATGAAATTTAACACAGGTATTTTTGGTCAACATGACCCTGGATAAACCCCCCCGGGGAAAACCAGTTTGGAATATATGTCTATATATGAGGAGAATAGATGGAGGAGTACAACAAGTACAAAATATAGATGAACCTGATACAATAGCAGTTTGATCCAAGCTGAAATACAAGTCCAAAAGAAGCAAGAGTGCCCTAGGATGGTGCACCCCCCAGAAATGCTGCCAAGACCACTGAAATGGAGCTAGATGCCAACTGGAAGCTCTGAACAGGAAACCCCTCCACAGTACTCTGATAGTGAAGTGTAGCCTCCCTCTGAAACAAATCTCATTGCAATCTGAGCTCTCTAAGACCTCCCCACTGCTGATGTGCCCTCCTCCTCGAGTGCGCCCTCCTCAAAATTAGAAGCTCCTCAGTAAATAAACAGGGAACTAAGCCTCCATGATCCCTCCATGCAAGGAGGCGCCCAAGATTTCCTCTCCCTTTGCTTGAAACCTCATCCTCTTGCTCTCTCTCAAACTCTTGGAGTGAACAAATGAGTGAATGGCCTCTCCTTGGCCTCTTGCGCCCTCCTTTAGGATGCATAAGGAAACCTAAAAGATGGGTGGATGAGATCATCTCATCTCATCCCTAATCATGGTTGAGATCACTAAAAAAGAATCTCACTTAAAAACCCACTTTAGTTTCCATAGTTTCACTTTATGTCTATTAATTCATCCACTTTGTGAATTAATTGTCACTTTAGGCTAAAATGACCAAATTTCACTTTTGACTTAAATCTCCTATGTCAAAGTGAAATTAGACATAAAGTACATAGTACAAGGTACAAAGTACTTCCCTCATGTGTTTAGAATCTCACAAACACAAGGGGACCACTTTCCAAGGTACCAAAATCTCAACATTGACCAAGCCTCTGTCTTGTGTGAAGTTTGAGTACTTCCGAGACAAGCTTGGTGTTGTCCGAAAAGGACCTCCATTAGAAGGGGGAGTGATGTTGATGATACTATGGTTTCCTGACCAACAACGAGTAGCTCCGTTAGGATTTTATATCCTAGGGTATTGATTATCCTTGGGCAGATCCCGAAGGTCCAGTAAGAACGGTCTACCAGAGTACCTGTGCATGTATATGCCAGCTGTGGTCAGTAGTGGTAGTTTCGTTAGGATTTTATATCCTAGCGAATCTTATGATTCCTGGGTAGATCCTGAAGGTCCCGTAAGGATGGTCTATCAGAGTACCACGTGGTAGCTTGTTAGGATTTTATATCCTAGGGAATCTTATGATTCCTGGGCAGTTCCTGAAGGTCTGGTAAGGACGGTCCGTGAGAGTACCACAAATGATGTTGTTGATGCACCTGCCTCATCCTGTTGCCGCATGTTGATGATGTTGTTGTTCCAACCTTGTGCTGTTGATGATGTTGTTCCAACCTCGTGCTATTGATGATGTTGTTGTTCCAGCTTTGTGCTATTGATGTTGATGTTTCAACTTCATGCTGCTGCTGCTGATGATGATGTTACTCTAGCTCCATGTTGTAAACGATGATGATATTGATGATGAGAAAAAATTTCAATGATTTATAGATATGCCAATCAGTGTTCTAGATGCCGATGATGATGCTTTCCTCTCCTCCTCTTGATGATGTTGTATTGAGTCATGTCAGTAGAATACCCTTCTCGTTAAGGGGGAGTGTTGAAATATTGTAACTTCGAAGAATATTCTAATTATATTTGAGTTATTATTTTGTAGGTGAAATCCCCTTTTGCGGATTGATCAAGTTGAGTCTACAAGTCTCTCAAGAGAATCTACAAGAGTAATGTAGGATCATCAATCAAACCATTGTAACTTTGAGGATTATGGATTAAAATATTACTTTTTCAATGGGTTCACCTTATGTTTCTATATTGGCAATGATCAATATGTGTAGTCTAGGATAATCCTCGAGTGTTAGTACAGGAGCATTAAGAGTATGGAGGGTATGGCCCTAAGGAATTAATAATGCTCATAGAAATCACATAGGAACATGTACACGCCAAATATATACATTTAGAGTTGTAGCTTTGATGCACCACTATGTGCATGTGATGATCAAAGCCCTACTCTCGAATCTCATATAGAATAGTGACAATGACAATCATACCAGATATTCTATTGCATTTATGGGTAGAAGAAGAGTGATTGTTTTTGCTAGTTGAGGAAACGGTTATTCACCTAATTCTCTCACTGTTGGCCAGACCAATTTGTTAATTATTCATTGGAATTAATTTAATGTGTCTGAACCAATGTTACAAGAACCGGACCGGAACCGGCAAAACCGGCCGGTCCGACCGGTTCCAGACCCTGACCGGTTCAAACCGGCCCCTCAAACCGCTTTAGACCGGTTCCGTACGGAACCGG
>ML778193.1:156573-176585 GCA_009831015.1 Picea engelmannii | reverse complement strand
CAGAGAGAAGAGTGGTTGAAGGGAAAGACAAAGATTCACATGGATGCACATGAATATGTATTTGTTTTTCAAAAATTTGAATATTTTATGTATTTTTAGGGACCGGTTTTTTGATCCGGTTTTTTTCCGGTTCCGGTTCGGTTTCGGTTTTTGGGGTCGACCGGTTCAATGACCGGTTCGGTTCTTGTAACATTGGTCTGAACATAACTACAAGGTTGCCACCACTAATATAAATTAAAAATATTTCAAAAATACTTTCAGGTATCTTTAGAATCCGTTGTGTTACTATCCTGCATGCAATTTGTGTTTTATTTGTTTTACTGGGTTAACATGGATTGTCATTGACAATTATAGTGTATTTAATGCTTTGAAGGTGTGTCTCAAGAAATTCTTTCATTAATTTACGTGGCGTGAAATTCTTTCTACAGGGGAGAATGATCCAGTTCTAGATCTGCAAAAAAGAGCCTAAAATTAACTAGCACACTTGCCAAGCAGCTAATATTGTGACAGTCCTACTCTCAATGTTGATTGGTTATCTAATGTAAATATTTAGTGATTCAAACTTCTCAGATTCTGTTTAAGATGGATGAGAATTTGAGGGTATTCAAATTGGTGGACAGAATAATGATGGTGTATGCAAAATTGCCTTTGTGTAAATTGGCTTAAGTTCTGTCTGAAAGAAAACATCCTATCTTTCATCTCTGACAGATACTTTTTTCAATCCAGCTTCTTATTTCAGGCTCAACGGAGGGTATGGATGTTGATGGCTTGCGCTCAAACGTTCATTATGCTGGAGGTTATAGTGAGGTGAGAATGCATTTTAGGTTTAATATTTTAACTTCTGGTTTTTTCATGGCATGGATCACAGTAGAATATACAAATATAGGACATTAAAAACAACAAGACTATTTAAATCTATGCACGAATCCACTATATAAGACATTCCAGTGTTAAAGACATTGATGAGTGATGCTAGGGTTATTTTAGTCTTATTTCTGACAATGCACCTTAAGTGTATATCCTGGACTTCTGAAACATACATGCAGTCATAAATTTATTGTGTAGTCATTAACAGTCATTTTGTTTTCATGGGATGGATCACATTAGAATATACAAAACATAGGACATTAAAAAACAGGAAGGCCATTTAAATCTATGCAGGAAGCCACTATAGAAGATATTCCAGTGTTAAAGATGTTGATGAGTGGTGCTAGGGTTTTTTTATTCTCATTTCTAACAATGCACCTTAAGTGTATATCCTGGACTTCTGAAACATACATGTAGTCATAAATTTATTTTGTAATCATTCAACAGTCATTGTGCGCTTAATGGCTTGATTGTCTCTCTCTACTGTCCATTACCAAATTGTTGTATTCTCCTTTTATGAGGTGATTCTACATCGTTGTATCTTCAATGATTGGCAGGCTTGTTTTGATTCACTTTGCTACAATATTGACCATGAATGCAGCTTCAATGAATCTTACTCATACACTACTTCTTACTCCTCTGGCACTAAGGAAATGTAGCCAGGTTGGCATATCTGCATGTTTAATGAAGCCATTTTCACTGAGGTCTCTATATGCAATTTTTTTTCCTAAAGAAGGAAATGTTATTAAATTACAGGCCTAATTTCAGGGTTTCTATTAGTGAAAGGAAGCACAAAGAGATATATGAATTATTGATAAAGTGTCTTTATTGAAATTGGAGTCGCAGCTACATTATGATTGATACATTTTTATTCATGAGTTCGGTAGTTGGTCAACCGAACCTTTATAAACCACCAATACTATTAAATTAGGGTCATTTTGACCTTCACTAAACAATAACATACTGTACTAAAACTAAGTTGGGTTACCTTGTCATTATTTGTGACCTTGATTGCGTTAACGTTTTTTTTCATGTTACAAATCTCACTCTGTCCCTTAACAAGCAAATCAGACTTTAACCGTCCTTGAATACAAAAGCTCAAAAAATGTTTAGAAGTGACTCGAATTACAACTACAAAAACTGGAAATATGATCACAACTTTTTGAAGATGACATATTTGCTCACCTCAATCCATCAAGGTAACTAGGTAAGTAGTCATGATGATTTCTTGTTTGTTTAGGTGCATGACCTGCATTATGTCTCCAACGTTTATTGCACATTGGAGAAACGAATATATGTTGCACTTCCCCTTCAACGAATTTGGAAGTATCCATTGATGCTTTATTAGGTTGCCATCACCTTCATGTTGTAGGTAGATTTCCCGTAGACCACCATCCATGACGAGACACTCCTAAAATTCTCCCTATATGAAGGTTGTGTCCAAGAGATTACAGAATAGGAATCAAATTAAAATAAGTAGTGATCACCAGTTTGATCACCACCCTCTTCTATCATCTCAGTACTATGTGATCTATTACAAGCTATTTCTATAGTGGCATATCCCATGGTGGGATTTTTTTCCACATTGAAACTTAGTCTACTTTCTCCATGTGTGTGTGTGTATTGGGAATAATCACCTCAATGCTATGTGATGTGTTACAAGCTATTTCTATAGTGGCATATCCCATTAACAATTAGTTTTCTCTCTCCATGTGTGTGTATTGAGACAAATGTGGTTTATGATGCATACATGAAAAGTTTTCCTAGTCTCGAAGTTGGCTTTGAGGTGCAAGTCCTTGGGTTGTTGTGATAGCTCACTCTCTCAATTTGGTACTTGTTATGGCACAATTTGTATCTGGATGTAATGGAAAGGTAAATGGAATGCAAACTGACGTAACTGGAGACTATCCTATCACTGTCACTTGAATAGGATAACTCTTTCTATTTAGGGTGGTAGGCCATGGGAGACGTCCCCGGTGACATGGTATTTTGAGAAGGCAAAGGTTTAAAGCTAAGTAAAAGTTTCCCCCTCACAAGTCACCACCGATCAGAAAGTCCGACTGAACAGTGAATAAAGATAAATAACAACCAGAAATGTACCTGCCTGGAACAAAGCAACAAGAAACTATATTTGTAAGGTCACTTGCTGGTTAGTACTTCATATAACTGGACTTTCTCAAATAAACAATTGACTAAAATTATTGATGAAGCAATCAATGATGTATAATAGCACTAATCACAATGTGTTACTTCACAATAAATGCTTTTAAACAAGCTTCACAATGAGCAAGAACGATTTATCATCAATGTCACAATATCAACATTCGTTAGAAGCA
Source organism: Picea engelmannii (assembly GCA_009831015.1). Taxonomy (NCBI): domain Eukaryota; kingdom Viridiplantae; phylum Streptophyta; class Pinopsida; order Pinales; family Pinaceae; genus Picea; species Picea engelmannii. The sequence goes on along the minus strand of ML778193.1, from coordinate 173,382 downwards.
AAAACTACTACGCTTTAGCCAATCTTTCAATTGCTTTAAAGAATCATGAAATGCTCCAAGGTATAATTATAAATCAAATGGATAATGGCAGCAATAGGGTTAGAAGGTATTAGTAGTTCAAAGAGTTTGGATGTTTGAAGTTTTGTGATCAAGGCACTCAAGCATAAAGGTCTTAGATCGGTGCATTCATAGGGAAAATGGAGTCAAAGATAGTGGCAAGAGTTGAAGGAACAATATGATAATAGGGCTAAATACAAGAGAGTTTAATGGTGAAGTGTTGTTAAGCCAAGGCTTCAACCATCAAGCCCTAGGGGAAAACGACTCACTAAGGTGTAGTAACCCTAGGCCTTAATGCGTTTTCCTCCTTCTTTAGCTCAATGACAAGGGTAGGGTGTTGCAATGGCAAGGCCCTAGCAATGTCTTCAACACAAAAAATGTCTCAATGGCATAATCTAGTAGGGAATTAAAATAAGGACACCAACATGTATTTATTTCCTAGGGTTTATTCCAGCAATTTATTAACAAAATGCAAGTAAAAATACTATAACCATTCAAGTAATGGAAGGATTGCAGAAATTCACTTACATTTACCAAGCATTCATCAAGCAAAACCCTAGTTGTAAATCTTCCACCAAGAAAATTGCCAAAAATAGCCAAATAAGCCTCCTTCAACAAGTGCGCACTGGTAATTTCAGCCAAAACCCTAAAGGAGGGCGCAAATTTGAGACCTCACCAAGTGGTGAGTGAAAGATGATGAGAAAATGAGAGTTAAAACCCTCAATTTATACAATAGCAATGACCTTAATTTAATTTTAGGTCACCAAAAGGCCGACATGGCCAAAATACATAATAATATTGTTTTTACATTAAATGTCATAATCAAACCATAAATCAAGCATAAATGAAGACGTCATGTCCTTTTAGGGTGTCGTTAGCTCGTTTTAGGGCAACGTTGGCCTCTTGGAGCAAAACGTTAGGCCTCCTTGGGCATCCAGAAGCTACCATATGTGCCACAACTGCCACAACTGCCTCCCAAAACCTCCAAAAGCACTGTATGACGTCATGAGTTTCCTAGGTGACGTCATGGGCCTTCCAAGGCCAACGCCCTGGTGGAAAGGGCACAACCCCTCGGGTACAGGTCTGCTAAGCTGCCTCTGGTGGAATGTCCTCCTCTTCTCCGGTGCAAACCCTCTGATCTGTCCCTGCCCCCTGCTGGGGTCTCAACATCCATTTGATGGGCTTTCAACCCCATGGAGGTCTGAACTAATCATCTCCCCATGTGTACCTGTCCATAATGGTACCTGTCCGTCGGGTATGGTCCTGCACATCAACAGATACGCCCTCCATGGGCTCATAAGTGACAGGGATCATAGCGATGTCAATCACATCTAATCATCAATATTATTAAACATGTGCATAAAATCCCTTTTACCCGGACAAGTGCTCAAAGACATTATACTAATCTGGAAGCCAAGTTTGGAAGAAGTGACAGGGCATCCTATTGGGCAAATGCTCACTAGATGTGGGGTGTTTCCAGGAGAAATCAAATCCAAGCCATGTGAGTGGATGAAGTGGTAAGGGATGTCTGGACAAGGGGTGCAGTGATAATAGGGAAATGCATGGCTTACCTGTGGGTGCCTCTGTAGAGGGTGAGCTGCACCTGTCATGGATGCAAATGTTTCCAAGCCCATTCATGCCTTTTAGCTTTATTCTTATTACTTTTTTCTTTCAAGAAGCTAATCAGGGGACACTGCCCTAGTGTGGTGACCAGTGGTGGCAATGTTACCCACAAGCACTTTCACGGAAATGAGAAGGTTGGCTCGTGATGAGACCCCCTTTCTCTTGGCTATGCCACCAAGAGCCACTACTCTGGCATGGTAACCAGTTGCTAGTAGTGTCATACCACTAGATTCCCATGAACCTAATAGGCTGGCGCGTGATGAGACGCCCTATCCTCTGACTAGGTCTTGTTTTATTACTTTTTACGGGTCCCTCCGTTTCTTGCTGAGAAGCTTTTCACTGCTTTCTCGGGGATCCTTGGGCGAAGCATCTTGAGGTTTCATTTTTAGACTTCTATCTTTTGCCAACTGCTTTTACCCTCTAGCCTCTAGCCCCTTCCTCCCACAAGCTAAGGTACAACCCTTAAATATTTGGCCAATCCAATGCCTTGACCAATGTAATGGGATGGATAAGCGGGAGAAAGATGGAAAGTGGTAAGTATGGTGGTAGCGGACGATGGCTTCTAATGAATCCCCCCAGTGGCAACTCAAAACCTATGGGCACTGTTATCCCCCACTTTTAGGGATAACTAAGAGATCATGTCTTGAGGCCCACAGGTCCTAGACATGGAGTACCGAGAGCCGGATCGACTTTAGCATGGCCCGAAATGGCCCATCTTTTCTCCCTTTCAGTGCCTCTATCTTGCCAGCAGCAACAACATCCATCACCAGCGGCTTGGTCTTGTGTCAGAGATGGTTCTTGCTCCATGAGGTAAAGAGCCCAGGTATCATGGTATGTGTCACTTTGATCATCAAAACCCTTGAATATGTGCATTTAATTCCTTTTGTTTCTAACAAATGCTTGGATCTTATACTTGCCCTCTTGACCATGTCTGGGGGGATTGACAAGATGCCCCAGTAAGCCTGTGTCCGTAGGTTTTGGTTTTCCATTGGGGGGATTTCTGAAAAGCCATCGCCCGCTCCCGTCATAGCACCACTTTTTCATCTTGCTTCTCACTCACCTATCCCATTACACTTGTCTGGGCACTGGGTTTACCTATCATTTGAGGATTGCACCTTACCTGGTGGGAAGAAGGGGCTAAAGGCCCAGAAGGTAAAAGCAAGCCAACAAAAGATAAAAGCCTTAGAATAAAACCTTGAGATGCTTCGCCCAGGGATTCCCGAGAAAGCAATAAAAGGCTTCTCAGCAAGAAACAAGAGGGACCCATAACATAATAAAACAAGACCTAGTCAGAGGATAGGGGGTCTCATCACGAGCCAACCTATTAGGTCCATGGGTACCTAACAGTATGACATTACCACTAGCTGGTTACCATGCCAGGGTAGTGACCCTTGGTTGCATGGCCAAGGAAAAGGGGGTCTCATCACGAGCTAGCCTTCTCATTTCTGCGAAAGTACTTGTGGGTAACACTGTCACCACTGGTCACCACGGCAGGGCAGTGTCCCCTGATTAGCCTCTTGAAGAAAAAGCAATAAAGAATAAAAGAATGAAAAATAAAGAATAAAGGGCATGAATCGGCTTGGAAAGAATTGCATCGAAGACAAGGTGCAGCTCGCCTTCTACAAAGGCACCCACAGGTAAAGCTTCGCACCCTCTGCTCTTATTGCACCCACTTGCCTGGACATCCCTTATCCACATCACCTACTTGCATGGCTCAGATGAGGTCTCTTCTGGAAACTTTCCTCTTCCAGTGGACACTAGCCCAATAGGACACCCTATCACTTTCTCCAAACTTGTATTGCAGGCTTGTATAATGTATTTGAGCTTTAAACTAGGGTAATAGGGGTTTTATGCACATATTTAATAATATTGATGATGAGATGTGATGGACATTGCTATGATCCCTGTGACTTATGAGCCCATGGAGGGTGTAGCTGTTGATGTGTAGGATCATGCCTGACGGACAGGTACCATGTTGGATAGGTACACATGAGGAGATGATCAGTTCGGACCTCCATGGGGATGAAGAGGCCACCAGATGGATGCTAAGACCCCCATCAGGGGGTAGAGATAGGACAGAGATGGTCAGAGGCTTTGCACCGGAGAAGAGGACGTTCCACCAGAGGCACCCTGGTAGAGCTTAACCTAGGGGGGTTGTGCCTTCTCCATTGGAACGTTGACCCTTGAAGGCCCAGGACGTCACCCATGATGATCATGACGTCATCCAGCCTTATGGACGTCTTGGGAGACAGATTGGGTAGTGTTGGCACGTGTGGCAGGTTGGAGAATCCTAAGAAGGGCTAACGTTTTGCTCCAGGATGCTACATTTGCCCTGGAAGGGGCTAACGTCACCCTTAAAGGGGCATGGCGTCTCTCTTTAGCTTGATTAGGTTTTAATTTGAGCATTTAATGTAAAACAATATGATTTTTAGTATTTTGGCCTTGCCGACCATTTTTTTATGACCTAAAAGTGAAATTAGGTCATGGTATAGTATAAATTGGGGGTTTTTACTCATTTTTTCATCATCTCTCACTCACTCATTAATGAGGTCTGAAATTTGCGCTACACTTGGAGTTCTTGGCTGAAATTGTGAGGCGCACTTGTTGAAGGAAGTCTTTTATTGGCATTTTTGGCATTTATCTTGGTGGAAGGTGTTACAACTAGGGCCTGCTACTTGATTTCTTGGTTAAATGTAATTAAATTTTTGCAAAACTTCTTGAATGAATGGTTGTAGTGTTATTTCTCTTGCATTTATGGTTATAATTTTGCTGATTTAAACCCTAGGGGACAAGCACACATAGAAGGTCATTGTCTCATGTCCCCATTAAGATTTTTGGCCATTTTATTTTGTTGAAGTGAGATAGAGCCTTGCCCTAGCAACACTCTACACTTTCATGCTGAAGAAGATTGAGCCTTGCCTTAGCAACACTCAAATCTATCCTCTCCTATGCTAGCCGTTTTACCTTTTTTAAAGCTGAGAAGGAGAAAACACATTAAGGCCTAGTTCCCCTACACCTTGATGAGCCGTTTTTCTAGGGTTTGCTGGTAAAGCCTTGCCTTAGCAACACGTTGCCTGCAAAACCTCTTGTCTTAGTTTTATACCACTTTTTGAGCTAGCCGTTTTTTTGCCTTTGACCTAAGGAGGAGAGAGCACTGAGGCTTGGTTCCCCTACACCAAAGTGAGCCTTTCTCCCCCAGGGTTTTGTCCTTGAGGCCTTGCCATAGCAACACTTCAAGGCTTAACCCTCCCGTCCTTAGTCTTACTATCTTCCTTAATCCTTCAACCCTTGTGTCCTCCTTTTGACTCCATTTACCCTAGGAACACACTGATCTAAGACCTAGCCCGTGAGTACTATGATAAAAAAAACAACTCTTAATACTTTGAACAAAACCCTAACTATTCTAACCCTAGCCTAAGACTAACCCTACTAACTCATTTGCTGTCGTCATCCTTTGCTATTATCATCATTGTGCAGCTATCGTTTTACCTATGAGCAATTGAATGGTTGTTAAAAGGCATTACCTGAATGAAGTTTTAATTGTTACATTGAATGCCATACTCTTTCAACATTTATTAAAGAAGTGATATTGTACATCATTGCTATTATATAAACATTGACTTCGTCAATATTTATTTCTCAATTGCCTATATATATTAGATAGTCATTGATTATATGAAGTACTAACCAAGCGAGTAAGCTTGCACATATATATTTCTTGTTGCTTTGTCTCGGGAAGGTGCATCTCCTTTTGGTTATACTTTCTCTTTATTGGCTGTTTAGCCGGACTATCTGCTTGGTGGTGACTTGTGAGGGGGGGAATTTACCTTTTATCTTACAATCCTTTGCCTTCTCAAACCCCAGGTCACCGGGGATGTCTCCCCTGGGCCTTACCTCCCTAAAAAGAAAGAACCTTCCGATCGAGGTGACATTGGGTGGGATTGGTTCAGTTATGCCAGTTTGTCTCTTTACATCTGCCTTTTATCCTAACTACAAACTGTGTGATAAGAGGCACAAGCTTACTAGGGCATCCTGTCATCCCCCCCAGATATGGTCAAGTGGATAGGCATAAGAACCAAGCACCTGTTAGAAACAAAAAGAATCAAATGTACATATTCAAAGGTTTCGAGGATCAGAGTGCAACATACCATGATACCCGAACTCATTACCTCATGGAGCAAGATCCACTTTTGCTACAGGACCAGGCCGAGGTGATGGAGCTGCTGCTGACAAAGTGGAGGCGCTGAAGAAAAGAAAAGATGGGCCCTCCAGGGCCATGCTCAAGTCGATCTGGCTCTCGATACTCCATGTCTAGGACATGTCGGCCTCGAGACATAATCTCCTTAGTTATCCCTAAACTGGGGGATAACAGTGCTAACATCATTGGTGGTATTGATGTCTTGCCTTGTGGGCCTTGTTACCCCTCATATAGCACAGGGATTATATGCTATTTTCATCACACATTATAGGGATTTGCAGGGTGATAGGTTCATGAGGATGGTATTTCAATTGGGTTTGTTGACCACCTATTTCGACTAGGGGGTCAACTCCATGTATCATGAAGATATGCACCTGATGGTGCTACGAAGTTGAAGACTTGTTGGTTCTACAAGGCATTTTTGGCTTCAACACGTGTTTTTGTAATTGGAATTTCCGCTCCCCTGCGTGGGATTATAATGTAATGGGTCTGCATGGATCATAATTTAGGTTAGTTACCTAGGACTTTATCATTAGAGAAGTCCTTTCATCGAGTGTTTTTTTCCTCAGGTAATTAATTTGGACCAACCAACCTTATTAATTTCCCTTAAGTTTTTCACTCCCACAATAATCCTCCAAAGTGGTGAAAGGCGTTCTAATGGTCGATCCCTATGATGACTCATGTCTAGCAATATTGTAATTGACCATGCTAGACATCTCTTAGAGTCTTGCGGAATTCCTTAGAGTCTAAAGTATTTTTTTTAATTTTTTAAAATTACCTAGTTAGTGGTAATTTTAATTAATTTTGATGTAAAAATGTAAAAACTAGGTCATTGAGATTTTTGATACGAGTATTTGTGTTCAAAAGAAATGGAATGAAACCCCCTACACCTTTGGACCAAGTTTAAGCTCAATTGGACAAGTTTTGCTAGGTGTTTGTCCATGAGGAGTCCAAGTCAGTTTAAAACAACAATTTAATTGCTTGATTTGACATAGTCAAAATGTTAAAAAATTGTAATATGAGCAAATTGATTAGAGAAAGAGTGGGAGAAGTTATCTAAACCTATTCCTAAGCTACCCAAACCTATTTCCTAACCTTTTTACTCCCCCCTCACTTAGCTACACCTAAACCACTCATCTCCCCTAGTGAGTTGCGCCCCCCTTGATGAGTAACTCAACCATACTCATGAAATAATTAAAGAAACCCCCTCAACTCCCTTGTGCGCCCTCGTAGGGTTCTAACTTAATGTTGGACCAAGTCTAAAGGTGCCACCTCACCCTCTTAAAAGTGCGCCCCCCTTGAGATGCTCAATGATTCTTGGTTGATGGACACTTGGATTCTTGGTTGGCTCCCAAGTATAAATAAAGGCCTCCCCCTCCCTCTTTGGACATCTATTCTTAGTGCAAGGTTACTCTACCCAAATTTCTCCTCTCCTCTCCATTCTCTCCCACTCTTCTCTCTCATTCTTTCTTGCTCTCTCATTCTTTTCTCAAGCTTGTGGCAAGTATTTGCTCAAGCTTGCTTCTAATAAATAAATCTTTGGAGGAAATATTGCCATTGGGAGTCTTCTTGGTGCTTTGTTGTGGATCTACATTGGAGGTAACTTGTATTGTGTTTATTTTGAGTTTTGCTTATAGATTTAGTGTAGGGTGTCCAATCAAAGTATTTTGTTTGGATAGATCTATGGTAGTATTGCCATAGGTCTTATGTGTAGTAGTTTCATAATCTTAGCAAAGTATTTTGTCAATATTCCTAGATCTACTCAGCCCCTTGCTTGTCTTGTAGCTTAATCTCTTGTATTTGCAGGTTACTAAGGGTTGAAAATGATAAATTTCAGATCTGGAAATTTATCCCTTCATTCACTCAAAGTCCTCTAAAAATTTCTGTTCTTATATTTTTATTTCCTTTAACACTTTGGGTATATTTTCTGCTATAGAATAGCTCTTATTCAACATATTATATGCTGTTCTAATTGTTAAANCTAATTGTTAAAAATTTCTGGTTTTCACTAATATAAATTTTTTGAAGATATTTGGTGTTTTTCTAGCATTTCTTGCAAGCATTTGCTTGCTAATTTTCTGCAGGTTTTCACCAAAAAGAGGGATCTACAATGCATTTGGGGCATCTATAAGTCAAGGATCAACCTCCCAAGTTGGGGTAAACATTACTCTTCTTCTTCTACTCTTCTACTCATTGTAAGCAAGCCCAAGAGAGTCTCTAGGGCTTGCATTTCTCAAGCTTTTTAAAATTTCTGCAGTTTCTTTTCTTAGTTTGTCTACACCTTGCAAAGAGTTTGGCCAAGCCAACCATGCAAAATCGTAAGGCTAGTTCATAAGTTTTATTTTCAGCCTTGTCTTTTCATTTCTAGTCTGCCTCACTTGTCCTTAAGTCAAGGTTGTGTGGCTAGGATTAGTTTATTTCCAAGTTATTTAATTCTTTATTTGTTTGCCTACACCTAGGATAGTGTTTGGCCAAGCCAACCATCCTAAATCGTAAGGCTAGGTAATTAGTTGATGGTTTATTGCTTCTAGTGCTTGTGTTTAATGGTTTGTCTTTAGATCTTAGAAGCTCATTTCATTTTTTTGCTTAAGCCGTGGAGGCATAGTAACTTGTGTTTTTCAAACAATTCTTTTCTTTCCAAGTATTTTCTTTGCTTTCAAGTTCGATCACTTAATCTCTTTTCAAGTTCAAGCAATTTCCTTTACTTTATTTGCAAACACTTTTACTTTCAAGCACTCGTACATTCAAGCATCTTTACTCTCTTGTAATTTAATTTTCAAGTACATTACATTGCAAGCACTCAACTTAACTAATTCTTAAGGCTCAATTTATTCTTAGATCTTTAGGGGTTCAATTTATCTAGTTAATTATAGCACCTCTAACTGTCCCAACTTTGGTATAAAAAAAGGGACTTAAGGAAAGAGCTTGGGGTGCTAGATTATGGATGGTCTCATGGCACTAGGTGTCCCCCTTGTTTGAGTACTTTTGCTCCCCAGATTGACCTGTGGAGCTAGGGTGGGGCCTTTTTTGCCTCACTTATTGAGCACCCAACAGTCCTTTTGGTATAAGCGGGGAGAGTTCTAGGGAAGTCACATAGTTTTAGGATTCACACTTTAACTTAACCATATTTATCAATCTTAAAACATATCCTCTTCAACCTGGGTTTAATTTCATAATCTATTTATGGTTCATGCTCTATAAATTTATGCAAGCACTTTCATTTAAGTTATCTTACATGCTATGTTATTGAGCAATTGGTGGATGATTAAACTAGTTAACTAAGTGAACCTAGTAGTTGCGCACTTTCCCTTGGAGGCTTCATCTTGAGTACTTTTAACTGTTTTTGAGTTGTGCAATAAATCATTGGCTTAACCCCTTGAAGTTGTGCATCTTGTGGAGGCAACTTCACTGTTTGGGTTTGATTGTTGTGTATTTGTGTTGATGCCATTGAAACAACCCCTTGAAGTTGCACATTTTGTGGAGGCACTTCATTGTTTGGGTTATTGGCTTGTTGTGTTGTGGTTATCTTTTTTTGAGCAATCTCTCCTTTCCCTGCACAATCAAGTAGTTCAAGTTAGCTTCAAGTTAGTGCTTGTTTTCTTTATTGTTCATAGTTGTATCTTGTTGTATCTATTGATTGTCTTTGTATCTTAACTTTGTAGATAGTTGTTTATTTCATTCACTTGTATCTAATTCAATTCTTTTGTATCTAATTGTAATCCTTTGTAATGTCTAATCTCTTTGTAACTTTAGTTGACCCCTTTGCCCAATCTTAGGCACTAGTCTTAGTTGTCTTAGGAAGAACGCTGCTTTTCATTGAAATTTGCACTTTGCATTGTTTGCCTCTCATATAGGCTAGATTCCCCCAAACCTTTAACTAATTAAAATCAACTCCTAGAACTAGCCTTTAATCTCACATAGTAACTAGGGTCTACCCCCCTTGGCTTCCGTAGGAGTAAGCCTAGACGAAAGAAGTTCAAGTCGATGTGACAATGGGCTTGAACTTAGGCATTGTGCCTCCAAGGAAACATTAAGTGGATTGGACTTAGTCCACGTTAGCAAGTCTGTATAAGGACGACGACATGGTTGCTTGAGTACTTTGGGTTGGAGGAGACTCATTTCTCCTTTGTGATGGATTCTCATGGTTTGGTTCTCTCATCATGGTTGCACATCTTTTGTTGATGGATCAACATGTTAGTGGATAGTTGATGATGATGCTTGCTACTTATATGACTTATATTATAATCATGGTATTACAACTTGCACATATGTATGATGGTTTTAGCCTCCCGAGGGGTTGAATGATGATGATGTGGGATGTTATGGCTCTTACCAATGAAACACCCCAATAATTATTGATGCATATGTTCATCATGGTGGTATGGCATGTTTTCAGTAGGTGGAGGCTCATATCTAGCAATGAGGGGTATTGGAGGGTTTTGGTTAGCATTTGCTCACATATTTGATTGATTCTTGGTGCATTTTGGGATATGTAACCCATCAATGAAGGGTTTCCTTAAGTTTTTATGATTAATTATTGCTCCTCATGTGTTTTTGTTTTCTAGTTGTTCAATGGTTTTATTTAGCATGGTTGAACTTGGGTCAAGCTCATGTTTCGAGTGCCCTAGCCTATTTGGGGGTTATTAACACTTGGATGGATTTATTATGATTTGGATGGCTTGATGATGGGGCCATCCCCTCTTCCATGGAGTTAGTTAGCATGTATCTATTGCTTGCACATGGATTGAGGATTATTATTTGATATGTCGACGTCTTCCTCCTATACCTAGCCCTTTGCACATTTATTGAGGAAATGGTTACACCTTGGAGATCACATCATGGAGTTTTAATTTGGCATGTGTGAGATAATTTGCCCATTTTTAGCATGCATGCACATGTGTGGGCTTCTTATTCATCTTCATCGTGGGCCAAGCCTTCATTGGACTATCTTTGACACATTTATTAATGCTCTTTGATGGTGCATTTTGGCTTGGAAGATCCACACGTGCCACTTGTACTTGCTAATTACTTGGTCTTTTTACTATTTTTGGATGACACGTGTGAGAGGGTACTTTTGGTTCTAGCTTACCAACAAATATCTTTTGGGAGAGTGCCTTGATTGCTATTAGATCAACGCCATTAGATGCAGAGTGGCTGTGGCATTTCCGAATAGTGGTTATAGTGAAGAATCTGATAAATAGTAAGGCAATTGTGGCGATTTAGAATTTGCTATTTTAAAAACCTCTCCATATTTTGACCACACGTGCCATTGGGAGTTGGTTATTGTTCATTTATGGAGGTTGTTAGAGGAGCGACCTACCTTGGAGGAGTTTGCGAGAACGCATTGGAGCTTGTTGACATGGTCAACCACTTTTTTGGAGAAGACACTTGGCATAACCAATATTATTTATTATTGTTGTCTCCTCTCATGGAGTTGGTTACATGAGAGCATTATTGTATTATTTTCCTTAGACATTTTATTGTTTCCTCGTGGAGAAGAAAGTGGATCTCAACAACTCATTACGACTTTTAGTAAATAAGTTGTTGAGAAGGATATTTTATTGTTATTCCTTGTAGAACTAATGCATCTATGAAAGCAAATACTTCTTTATTGTTGAGGAGATACAGCTGAAACCTATACAAGGATTTGCTTTCTACATTTGATGCATGGTGGATTCGGGGAGAAATCTCCTAGGAGCTTAGTTGAATATCTATTGGATTAGAGGACTAATGAAAATGCTTTGTGGATGAGGATGTCTTGTAGATCTTAATGCTCTCTCACATTGTTGGAATTATTTTGGCAAATGTTTATGGAGAAGGGGATTCCATTAACAAGAAGAAAAGATTACGTCCACAAGATCATACCTGTAAGTGATGAGATGGTCAATCTTCCACAAGCAAATTGGGCAAGTGGTAGCAAAAGTGCAAATTGGGCAACCTTTCAAATGATGAGAAGAGAAATTCAATCCAAAGTTGTGCTATTATAAGCTTGGTATGCAAATGACCAAAGATCTCTAAACCGAGTGTGAAGGAGGCCCTCTAGTAGGCTTAGGGTTCCTCCTAGGGTTTTTGTCAATTTTCACATACAATCTTATTGACTAATTTTCAAATCTGAAAATTACTTGCTACTGATGCAACAGTAAAGCCTAGCTGTTATCACTGAACAATTTTACACTGAAAATTATTGACTGAAAATATATGCAACGGAAACAACAAGATCAAAGATGAATCATCAACACATGAGACATGAATTTTCCGTTCTTTAAATTTGTCAATTTCTGAAATTCTGAGGGAAATATCAGCCCTCCTAGACAATACAAATTCACCAAAATCTGATGACAACCTTGTCCTTCAATAGCTAAAAAAAATCAGCAAACACAAGCTTAGCAAAATATCTAGAAATCTCCTCTGCCTGCAAATCTGCTCAGGGGCCACTGTACGGCTTGCTGATGTCATTCGTACGCCTGTTGACGTCAGCTGTACGGCCTGCTGTACCTACACATAAATATCACACGTGTGGCCTATAAAAACCCTCACACATGTGGCCTCACACATGTGGCTATACAACTGTTTTCTCCTTACACATGCATCTCTACGATTGTTTTCTCCTCACACTTGCAACTTGCAACTATACGACTTCTTGACACGTGTAGCCTGATCCACACATGCAACTTGTACCTTCTCCCAAACGTGCGGCCCTGATCCTCTCTCTTCCTCACACGCGTGCCGTCTCTCGGCTGAAGAAGAAGCCTTCCTCGGCTGAAAACACAAACAAAAAATCACTAGGAATCCTAGGCTAGATTTGCCATAATTGCAGAATTTCGCTTTGCTGGGATTTCCAAGCTCCTAGCACAAGTGCACTCTCACTTATGCTAACTCCATAATTGCACACTGAGATTTGTCACAATCTCTCCTCTCCTTATATAGGAGTCTAATGAGTGAGTTTAGAAACCCCTTCAAAATGCAATAATTAATTAGAATATTGTATTACTCTTTGTGGGTGTGAAACCCCTTCACAAGCCCACAAATCCTATCAACTTGCCCACGAGGCCCTACCCTCATTCCAAGGCCAATTTCACTGAAACAAAAGGCTAATCTGGTGCCAACAAAGATTCTCACATGCTTGACACCTTGGCCTGTTGTGGGAATACCTCCTGAAGCTTCAAAAAGCTTGAATAATTTTTTCTTGAAGAAAAGGTCCACCTCCTAAATTTCATTGGATTACTTGTTTTCTAGGCACACTACAAGTGATTGATTTTGAGATAATCAACTCGATAGTGTGCAATAATCAAGTTTGACTTTGTTCAAAAGAACAACTCTGGAAATGTCCCATTATGAGCACGGTTAGCTTCCTTTGGGGAGATATAGGCGTCGTTGTATTAGACCATGAAAATGTCATTTTTTTTCAAAGTTTTGAGACATTCCAGTATGTCCATCCAAAATAGACCATTTAACAATGCATTTTTCCATTTGTGTTGATGTTTTGGTAGGAGTGGGAGGTATTCCCTCCTACACAACTTTTCTCAGAGAAGAAGAAGATTCTTGAAGACAAATGAAGACCATTGAACAATTGAAGAACACCCCGGAAGAGAAGTCGACCACAGTAAAAGAATAAAGCGGAAATGGAATTCCTAGGAAGAGAAGTCGACCCACAGGAAAAAGATAAAGGGGAAATAGAATTTCCAATAAGAGAAGTCAGCCCCAACTAAAGTGACTTAAAGACTATAAATAAGGTGATGTCTTGCTCATTTGTTCACTCACTCACCCAACTATCTCACTCAAGAAGGAGGAGCAAGTTTGAGGCAAGGAGAAGATGCAACTATTGCAACATTTGGGGTTCTTGGTTATTCTTGGTGGTTTCTCTTGTGCGCTATCTCTCGGAGAGGTGCGCTAGCCTTGTGTGGTGCTGCAACTGCAGTTGTCTGACCCTGCTAGGGTTTGACAAGGAGAAAGAGATAAGTTATTGTATCGAAGTTTCTTCATTATCAGTTTTTCTCTTGTGAAGAAGAGCTTGTTCATGGTTGGATTGTATTATCTGAAAGAATGTATCTAAGAAAGGTTGGCTGGGTTTTTCCCAAGATAAATCTTTGTGTCTCCTTGTGCTTGTTTTATGCTTCTTATATTTTCAGTATATGGTTGCCAAATGTAAAAGAAGATCAAAATGCTCTGGTAAATCTATTGCTCTAAAAAATTTAAGAAAAATCTAACATGGTATAAGAGCTGGTTACCTTCATAACAGTTTAACCACTAGAAGGAAGATCACACTTTGGATTTGCTGCAACACCTTACCGTGCACAATTTTTCTTTTGTCAAGCTTGCTGAGCACTCTTTCCAAAATAGTTGGGACTAACTCCACTTCAGAACAACTCATCTAACCCTAGCGCACATCTTGAAACCCTAGCGTTGACTTTTCAAGAAGGCTGAAATTTTGAGATTTTTCGGCCTAGGGTTTCTACCAGCGAAAATGATTACAAGTATGATAGTTGAGGATAGTTTTGATGGAGCAGACAACTTCAGATTGTGGAAGCATAGGATGCTACTCATTCTAGAAGAGAATGAGCTCTTGGATCATGTCAAGCAAGCTTTCCCAGAACCAGAAGAAGAAGACGCCAAGATGAAGTACAAGAAGAATGAGATCAAGGCCAAGAGGATCTTGACAGATTCAATCAAGGACCACTTGATTCCCAATGTATCATAATTGAAGACACCAAAGGAGATGTTTGATGCCTTATCAAGATTATATGAAAGCAAGAACCTAAGCATAAAGCTAACCCTAAGACATCAACTCAGAACCGTGATGCTGAACAAGTCAGATATAGTTTCCACCTACTTCATGAGAATTTCGTAGATCAAGGACCAACTAGCAGCTATTAGAGTTTCAGTGGACGATGTAGAGCTTGTGGCTACAACTCTTAATGGCTTTCCTTCTTCTTGGGACACATTAGTTTAAGGAATTTGTGTAAGAAGTATGTTACCCAAATTTGACAAGCTATGGATAGACTGTACCCACGAAGAATTAAGATTCATATACAAGTCTCAGAAAACCAATGATGAAGAGAACTAAGCTCTTGCTGCTCATGTGAAGAAAAGGAAAGAAAGGAGAAATACGAGTCCGAAGAAAACTAGAAGATTAGTTCCAGTTGACAAGAAGGATGTATCTAAAATTAGATGTTTCACTTGTAAGAAGTTGGGACATTTTGCCCATCAATGTCCTCAAGGGAAAGGAAAGAGAAAACATCATGCACATGCAATAGATATGGAAGAGTCTACATTTTAGAAGAGGACAAAGGAATCAAAAGATGAAGAATATATCTTTGTCTCAGCTCTCACAGGTACTATCATTCAAGGAAGTGATATTTGACTAGTAGACAGTGGTGCTTCCAAGCACATAACCGGGTTCAGAAGTTCTCTTACAAAATTGACAGAGAAGAATTCATCCCTTCAAGTAGAACTTGGGGATGATTCCAGGCATGCAGTTAGAGGAGTAGGAGAAGCCTCCTACCAACTTGATTCAGGTACATTTCTGAGACACAAGAACAAGCCAAATATATGCTTATAATGTTAGGTGCACAAGCAAGTTAAGCTTGCTGTCCCTAATTGCAGCAGTAAACAAATATATATATATCAACAAGAACTAAGTGTTAAAGCTGCTAAACAATTGCTAAAATTCCAACAAATGTTGCAAGATATAAGCTAGATAAACACTAGTAATACTCAAGAATGAAAGCACTAGACTTTAGCAATGAAACAAGGCTGTAATAAAAGGTGTTTTGCAGAGATATTTTGCAGCCTTGTCGGTGTAGCAAACAAGTTGTTACAGCAGTAAATTCAACCAACAAAACTGACAAAGAGTCCACCCAAAATATGCGCTAGGCCTAGTAGATTTTCTTGGCAAACTTTAAGCAAATTCTGATGGTTGAAAAACAAGTTATAAGCGAGGAAAGGGAGCTTTTGCTGAAGCCCTAATGGCTGTATCTTTTAATGAGCTATAACTCTAAGAAGACTAGGCCAATGAAGATCTCCTAGTCGCCTTGACAAACCCTTGGCATGCAGAAAATTATCCAATTGAAACAAGATTAGTATCTCATTAAATCAAGTTTGGGAGGCAAAGAATTTATTTCTCCCATGGAAAAAAATATGATGAATGTCTTTATAATTGGGTGACTGGGGTCTTTAAAACACAAGTTGGATCAACAAGATCCCTAGGGGTGTTAATCATTTTACTCCCTAGGGTATGCCAACAAACTTAGGGTAAATCTAGGAGGGCGTAGACACTTGTACTTCTCCTAGCAACCCTTGTTCAAGAATGACTTATAACCTTAACAATAGATGAAGCATTGATGGAGGGTGTATCCATCATACTCCTCGTAGGGTTTCCACCGACAATAACCAAGAATGAGCAAGAAAGAACTAGCATATGGAGATTTTCCTTACCACTTCCAAGAAAAGAGATATCAAACCCTAGTTCACCATGCAAATTACCATCCAAGAGCAAACGAATAAGCCTTCAAGAGGTGCGCATCACTTCACTTCATCCATTCACCAAGAGATTGTAATGATCCCAAGCCATTATGCAAGGATCATCACTTGTTTTGGTGTCTTTTAAACTTTTTTCTGGTTGTGGTATTTCGTCAAACAGTTTGCTGATCTATTTGTTTAGATGTGTTTATATGTGTGTATGCAGCAAATAACAGAAAGAGATAACCATGGAACATACCTCAACCATATGCAATAATATAGACAAGACAAAACATCTCAAATCTTCTTTATTCGTAAAATAGAGAAACTTGCTACAATGAAGATGCTGATCTGGAATGCTCAACAGATGGCCAAGAAGATAGACAATAGATAAGAGCTGCTACAAAATGCTCCCGCTAATACAAAAGATGCCTCCAAAGGCTGAATAAGAAATGAAGATCAATACAAGCAGA